>JBCEWC010006395.1:0-21755 GCA_038996855.1 Solanum aculeatissimum
AAAGGAGTTTAATATAGTATCTATAAATAGGGTCTCAATGTAATAATGTAGACAACAATTCAATAATATTCTTCTTCAATATTTCTCACAATAATTACATAAAAATCTTATCCATTCGGATAAGAATTTTTCTTTTTCGAGTGTTAATTCATTCGAGACCCAGGTCCACTGACTTTGTAGCTTTAAAGTATCATATACATGCATCTCATACTACATATCTGAAGAAACGCATGTCAATTGGGTGGTTAACACATGTTTTACGATATAGCAGCATCGAAAAGTGAATCACCAGGAGAAACATCACCACAATGTCATGAAAGATGTCGTTGAAATTAAATAGACATAATACATAGATAGACATTTTAACTTGGACTCAACTGACAACTAAACACTCCAAAATTTGTGTGTCATGTCAGTGTCGGACATCTACGAGACAGTGGAATGAGTTGGATTGTTTAGGTGTCACTCTCAAAGTTGGAGTGCTTACTTGCGAGTTGAGGCAAGTTTAAGTTAAAGTGTCTATTTATGCATTATGCCTAAATATGCATGAATAAAAGTGAAAGTAATGCTCAATTTACTTTAAAGAGCCTATTTTTGCAAAATTGAAATCTTGGACAACATTTTAGCTAGAAACGAAAGCCATGTTGTCTAATTCTTTTAACTGCCAAATTAGCATAAAAGGTTTTGTTAATTTCTATATTTTAAGAAATGGAAGATGAGTCTATGGTTTATGTTGGTGGTGATGTTACCTATGACGAAGGTGTTGGTGATTTTGGATAGTGATGGAAAAAGAAGAATTGATATGGTGAGTTGGCATGGCACGTGGCTAAAATGGACGAGGTTAACGGAGGAAGGGAAAATTTGAGCAAATTTTATCATGGTAGGGGCATATATGGACTAGTAGTATAACACAGGCTAATTTTAAATCTTTTTCAATAGTAGAGGGGCAAATATGGCCCTTTTCCCTTAGATAGAAGGTCTAGCCTTATGCGCACGGCATTTAAAACATTGATCATGTCCACCGGATTAATGACTCACCTAAAATGCCTAAAGAACAGTTAACACATAAAGGAAGTCTTTTATTATCAACTCATATGATTTTATACCCAAGGGCATCAAACAGCCACATACCAGAAGTATACCAAAAAGTAGAACATCTTACAGAAAGACATGATTTTCTATAAAGGACAACCAATATTCTATATACCTACATTTCTACCAAGGCATCACAGGTGCACCAAAAGGAAATCACAAAAAGGAGGCTATTTCTTTTTCTTTTTTCTTTTTTTTGAGAAAAGGGTAACTGAAAAAAGGAGGCTATTTCTCCGGTGCACATAGTCCTGCTCTATACTATCAACCGCTCTCCTATTTCTCTCTCCAATCAGTCCACATAAGTGCTAGTAGAGCAACATTCCATGCCCTATGTCTTCTTTTTCGTCCTCTAAATCTCCAGCTAACCAATACTTCTTTGACTGTGCCTGGCATCACCCATTGAAGACCAAAGCAATGCAAGGAATAGGACTATCCTTTTCTTTCCGGTTATTACCACATTTTTAATAGATCATAAATGAAGCCTCTTTTATGATCTGAGAAGAATATGATGATATGATCCGCAACTTGGAAGAAAAGGATAATGTTATAGCCTCTACTCCGTAGAATATCTTTTTTTTGACAACGATGGTGTCCAAACCAACTTGTGCATCTCGATTATTTCACCTGTACCTGCTAGCTCCCACCGGCACAAGTATCAGGTAAGAATGCTCATAAGGTTTGGGCAAATGAAAAGAATCACCAAGTAATTGTTTGTCTCTACTGAAATTTGAACCTTGGTCTCAGGTGTTTATACCCACTTGATTGACCCCTGTACTACACTCTTGGGTCCTCTACTTCCTGGCATATACTCCTCACTCAAAACATAAGACTCAAAGGTGCATGTGTTTAAAAATAAGGGATGGTGCAAAGTGAACAGATCATTATCCATTTTAGAACCCTAACATGTCAAGCATAAAGGAAAGCATAAAGAAAAGGCCAACCTTGTAAGTTCTGGCCATGGGTTATTGAGCCGAAGATCATCTAGAAAATGATCAGGCTTCGATTCAATTACTGTATGTTCCTGCAGATAGAAGATAAAATTCTGGTTAACACACACAAATGATATCATGTTTGCTGAGAGCTTTATCAAACAAACTCATTGTTATTCTTTGTTCATTCATTGTTTCACTCTGCACCTATCACTTGACAGTTGTTTCTCTACAAGTTAGTTTCTCACAATGAGATTGATCCAGACAAGAAATCCGTGATAATGGTAGTCACTGATCTGAACTACAGTTATCTATCAGTACTGGATTTCAAAGTTAGCTCAGTCCTAAAATAGCAAGAAAGCATCCTTAAGATTACCTTCACGCTAATCCGGACAAGACCCATGAGGCCATAGGAACGTGCAAATATTAAAATAACATTTGCCTCCCGACAGATTCTATCCAATTTCACCATGGAATTTTCAACCAGCTGAAATAGAAAAAACAAAGCAAGAGAAAAAATTGTCAGATATTCCCTTGTGCTGGTATGTGCTGATAGACAATTAGCCATATTACGCATTTAAATGAACTAAATGGCAAAGGAAACATATTAGTTATTTGCTTAAATCTTTGTTCTCTTTTCTTTTTAGGGGGAGAAGGGGTCGTTCATTGCTTCTACAATTAAAAACTGGATAACCTGTTACCATAATTATGCAGATACCAAAACAACTTGTTCTCTTTTTCTAATCAACATGCTCCTACCTCTTTCAAAAAAGAGATAGAAGACAAATATTATCCTATTCAACATATTTCAGAGTATTGAAAAATTGGAAGATTGCAACTCGAAAGTACTAGTTCAGAAGTACATACACACTCAAAAGTCAACTTACTACACAGTAGATAAGTGTCTTAAAATGAATGTCAAGAGGCATAATTGTCAACAACAACAATAACAACAACATGCCCACAAATACCACAAAGTAGGGAGAGGCATAATTGTCAAGACTCTTCAAAATTGACATGCTACACAGTAGATAGAAGTTTCTGGAATTCCTCCAGTCATAAACATAATAACAATTCAGATAAAACAGATTCTACTAAATAGTTAAGCATGAACCTATAACAGGAGTTCTCCCAAAACAAACACGCAAAGAAATTGATAAAACTAGATGTGTATTATAAGACTATCTGAAAGAGAGTGTGTATACATCATATACATACACATATACATAACACACGAGCACATATATTATATGCAGGGAGGCAGTCTATGAAAGTTTTCCTGATAAAGAAATGTAAGTTTTAGAAAAAAAGTTAGCACACAGGACTCTGCCAAAATCAAATGTTTTTATGAGTACATGATGATTCATGTGACCTGTGTAGCTATGACCAAGGTAAACTGAGAAAAGAATGATGGATTCGTCTCAATTAGTTCCTCCGGGTAATCTTCTATAAAATCGGCTTTAACAGCATCATTTAACTCTTGCAGGAATGCGCACACACACTTTGCCTTTGATTCTCCAACACTTGATTCATCAACTAAGAGAAAAAGGAGAGACAAAATAAGTCCATTTTCTAAAGCTGTAGTGCATAAACACAACCATGTAACATACCCATGAAATTATTTCCAAGATCACCCACTTCAACCTTGGAACCATCAACAACAGTGATGCTTCCAACCCCACCAAGAACAAGATTTTTCAAAGCTTCCGAACCAGTTGGACCACAGTTAAGTAAACAGATACTGGCGTTCTCCAGCGCAGCTTGTCCTTGCTCACCCCATATCCTGCAAAAGAGCTTCATTATTGTCTCCAATTCCACATACTTTTAGGGCATACCTGGCCCTTTTTCTCTTAATAATCAGCTAATTAGGCTTAGTGTGGGTTCCAGTTTAATTAAGAGCATATCCGAGCTAAACTATTAACAAAAAACATACATACTCAATTTCAGGTGCTTTAAGGGCATAACTTAACCTTTTTCAGTTCTAAATATAGAAAGATATCATTCTACTTGGGACAGACTCACAAAGGAAAGAGCATCACATAAATTTAGACAGAGAAAGTATTTATTTTTACGATGAGCGTGGGTAAAATAAATTCAAGTCCTATAGTTCACATCTGCTTAACACAGCAAATGATAAGTGGCTTGTGTGAATATGTACATTGTATCTTCCCTATATGCCTCAAGAGGGTTAGCAAAATGGTTATCCATCCAACCCAACCCATTTAAAATGGGTGGATATGCGTCATTTAAAAAATGAGCTACATATAGGTCAAACCATATTGTCCACTTAAAATATAGATAATTTAATGGATAAATAAAACCCTGCGACACATCCATTATCCACATTGAAAAGTAACGTGCTACTCACTCTATGGGCTACAGCGTGTGCCTCTTCCTTGGCCAAAACTGTACACTCCCCGACAACTTCTCTGTTGAGTCCCATGCCACCATCTTTGTTTCTATCTCTCTCTCCGTCTTTTCCTTTTTCTGTTTTTCTCCTCAATCATTACCCCCTTCCTACCACTACCTCACTGAATAATTAGGCACATCAATTGTTACCTTCGCCTCCTCATTTTTCTTCTGCTTGACGTTTTAGGTTCGGAGAAATTAACCTTCCTCTTTCTTCATCAAAAAAAGAAATCCCCCCCTCCTCTTTTGTTTATCTATTTTACTCAATTTCTGATTTTATTTGTGTAATCTTAAATGTTGTTACTCTCTATTACTGAAGATGATGGATGGTGGTGGTGAAAGGGTGGTTGGATTTTTACTTCTGGAGAAAGAAAATTTGGACAAATGAGGCTGGTTCTTAGTGACTATTTGCTTGTGATTTTGCCCTGTTTGTTCTTGATTCTGTTCATCTGCTCCTTTTTCTGCTTTCATTTCAGAGTGGGACAACAAACTGATGCTTGAAGTTGTTCCGTACATTTTAGATGCTCATTGAAGCATGTTTAATAGAAGCTGTTTTTCACTGAACTGAAACAATTCTTTTCTGAATTCAAGCTGTTTTTACTGAACAGGAGCAGTCTTTTGCCGAACTGAAGCAGTTTTTGCTGAATTAAAACAGTTTTACTTTTTCTTTGTTCTATATTGTTTGCTATGGACATGGATAATATGGAACCCATTTTTTATCCATGTCAAATATGGGAGGGGGCTAAGTTATCCGTTTTTACACCCATTTTCAACCCGCCTATATCAGACTCGACTCGACCCCTAGCCTCGAGTTTTGTGGTCTTCATGTTCCTATCGTTAACTATGGTGTTTTATAATTCTCAAATGAAATGAATGTCCAGTAGATAACATCTCTATGCATATAAAAGACTCAAACTACTCAGTCCTAAATGCCCTCCAGAAGACCAGGAATGAATTATTTAGTTCAAATCCACGTGAATATGCAAGAATTGGCATCCTGCCTAACTTTAAACAAAAAATAGGGAAAACAAAGCAGTAAAAGTTTAAAAAATTAAAAAGCAAGCCAAGAAGGTTCAATAAGTCATATGTATTGTCCATATAAAAAGTACGAGAAAAGGTTCAATTGCAATTTTCATTTCGAATCAGAAGATAGTCACAATAATGATCAATCTTTATAATGGGTCAATATTAGGGAAATAAGTTCTTTCTCATAAAATGAACCATAAATAGATATCACAGCAGATACAGCTTCAGGATCTACAAAAAACATGTTTTGCATAATACAAATAACAGCAGTAATCATGTATCTCTTAACAAAGTTGACTATAAACTTGAACTCAAAGCTAGGAGTAACTCCAGAATATATACAACTATTACTTGACACAAATTTTGCAGAATCAGCGTAAGGATAAGTGTGTAACTAGATAATCTCAATTCTTTTTCTTCTCTCTTTCTATAATAATCGAGAAATCTGCTATTACAGGCTTCAAAAATCAGCGAATAATGCCCGTATTCCTTCTCCAATAAAATATCCAACTTGCTAAACACACTTACAACTGGAGAACCTCCCTCTAGCTTTTTATGTTATTTTATTTTAATTATCGTACTGTTCTGACTAGCTTGCCTGGAAACTAATTTCATGACCTAACTCCCACCAGCATAGATACCGGAAAACTCTATTCACCTAGGCTTTACAGATAACTTACAACTGGAGAACCTCCCTCTAGCTTTTTATGTTATTGTATTTTAATTATCGTACTGTTCTGACTAGCTTGCCTGGAAACTAATTTCATGACCTAACTCCCAACAGCATAGATACCGGAAAACTCTATTCACCAAGGCTTTACAGACAAGAAGAAATCACCTAATATATTTTTTCTGGTTTGAATTTGAACCTGAGACCTCCTTGTTCTCATTATCTCATCCTTGACTTAAAACTCAAAAAAGTATTTATTATTGGAACAAAGTGGACCTCAATCTAGTATATTAGATATAGAAGATTCCCCAGCCAACCTCAACTTTGAGATTGAGTCGTAAATCGTAACCAATTGTAAAAAAAAAACATAGCATAACCTAAATATAGCAGGCATTTCCGATTTCGGCTATGAAATTTGATTTTATTGCAGGAACAGTAAGAGCTACAAGTTCAGTGGAAGGGAAGCAACAGGGCTCAGTGTAAGTAGGTGAAAAATATATCATAAGGAAAATCGAAAGCAAAAAATGCGCATAAGGAAAAGGTATAGTAAATAATTCACCTGAGCTGTCGATCGTATTTGACTTTAGGTTCCGCCATTGTTGTATACGTGAGGAGATTGAGAGCGAGCAGAACTTAGCACTGAGATTTTTACGGAAAGGAGATTCACAGATTATTCACGCAAAACGTATTCTGAGTTCAAATAGTCTCTTTTAAGACACTGTTTGGATGGTGGTTATCTGTATTTCCCGACGGGAAGGGGTTAAATACACCCTCCGCAATTGAAAATAGTTTAAATATAAGGTAAATTACACCGAGAGATATTAAATTTAAAAAATTATTTTAAAAAAAGTCCTCGTTGTATAGGTATGTATAGTCGATGTATATTTGTGTATTATAATGTATATTTTGTATATAGCTTATGTATAAGTAATATACATTGTATAGAAGTGTATACTTTCTATAACTTCTGACAAACTATATTGTATAGTCATGTATAGTTTCGCTGATTTTGGGCTATTTTTTATGTAAATAAAACATGGCTATTTTTTTGTAAATATTTTAATTTTTTGTATATATATGTAATTTCCCCTTAAATATAATTCAATCAAAATTATTTTAAAAATAGTTATTTATTATATAAGCGTATGTATAATTAGTGTATATTTCATGTATAGTTAAACTATATTTAATTTTTGACTCATATATAAGTAATTTATATTAGTGTATATTTTCTTATATATTTCATGTCACACAAAATTAATCATGTTGTTACTTAACGATAAATTTAAATAATATAACAAAACTTAAGTAACAATTAAAATAAACACTATATTTAAACTAATAATATATTATAATAACCATTCAAACAAGATGTAAATGCACCAAATAATTTTCATCCTCTAGGTTTTATATGAGTTAACACTTTTAATCCTTGTCAAATATGAACACACATTTAGATTTACATTTTTTATGGTTTCTATTATTTTATTTATTTATTTTTAGAGTTTGGTTCAATTTTTTGGGTTATAATTTTGAATATTATTTTATTTATGTCCTATAACCACCTTTAAGTATTTTAAATTGAAATTTATGTACTCTTAAGTAGTGATGTTACATATCAAGTGTATTCACTTTCCGATAGGCAAACGTGAAGCAAAAAAGTAAGTCAAAATTAACTAATTTAATAATTATTACTTCTTATTGGATATTATATAATTAATTAAATATAATTAACTATAATCATACATACTCTTTCTCTATAACACAGACACACACTCTCTAGCTCTTTCCTCTTTTACAAATTACGTCTAGAGCTATCAAAACGGGCTAATTCGGCCCTACCTAGCTGAAGACTTGTGGGTTAAGCAATTTGAAGGGTTAGGATGGGTCGGCCCTTCATTTGAAAGGACCATGAAATGATAATTCAACCCAACCCTATTAGGGTCACGAACTGGGGCAGGCTAGCCCTTGTGTTAATTATTTTTTTTCAATCTATATTCAAATTTTAAATTTCATCAATTTATTAAGTTTTTCAACATGTCTAACAAAATTATATGAAAGAACATAATAATTACGAACATAATGTGCATTATACACATGATTAGTAGTGCTTTCGATTACAATCTTATATCTGAAATATATAATATCAAAGAAATAAGAAGATTTTCAAATCAAATATGACAAATAATGATCATGAATTTAAGTCATCCACCACGAAAAAAATATTAATAATTTTCTGATAAATAAACAAGTAAAGAAAATTTGGAGAAAAAAAAACTTGTAAACTAAAGAACAATTGGGCCTTACAATTTTAGTTATTTAAAAGGGACAAGGGCTTAGTTGGGCTGACCTAATATGCCCTAGTTTAAAATGATTTTGAAAAATCATATCTTAATCCTACCTCAATAAATGGTGGAGTTGGGTCGGGCCCATGTACTAAGCCCATTTTAGCAGCTCTAATTACACATTTGCAACTCTGCAAGGGTCAAGAGCTTAGTTGGACAGGGTTTATATGCCCTAGTTTAAAATGAGTTTGAAAAATCATATCTCAACCTTACCCTAATAATTGGTGAAGTTGGGTTGACCCATGGACTAAGTCCATTTCAATGGCTCTAATCACACCTTTGCAAATCCGCAAAGGCAAGTGCATATACAAGTAGTTCTTTCATTTTTAATCAACCTCCTACTTATCATTAGCAACACCTTCAAAATCTCTCCCTAAAATCAGACAACACAATCTAAAGAAAGAAGAAGAAAATCATTCAATTTCTTTCACCTAGATGAGATTTATTTTCGACGTACCATTGGAAGACGTAATGAAAACAGCTACTAGAAAAATCTTTTCAATACAGTAGAAACAAAAACTTCTTAACTAAAAAACAAAGTGGGTATTAGAGTTTGAGATTTCATTAGAAAATTTTCATCTTCAAGTTCAACAAGAATGATAATTAGGAAACCAACAGGTGAAATCGCAATCCACTTTGATAATGAAGGTAGCAAGACAATTATAATAGAAAGATTCAACATTCATGTCAGCTTTATTAGATTCAACAACGTTAACTGAATTTCACACTAATGAATGTTCAGAAAGATATAAGAACGACAAAGGGAAGTGGATGTGGTGGAAATGAAGATGGATTGAAAAGATGAGACATTTTAAGAGTGAATGAGAAAAGAAATGAAATGATCTAGAAAAGAGAAATGAATGGTGATCAAATTGTAACATCCTAGAAATTATTAAAATACACGTAGACAAAAAATTGTTCGCATAACGTATCTTTTCAAATTCTTTTGGCAAATTTGAGGTCAGAAATGCGACCAACACGAAAAATTATGTGGAAAAATGATCTTGGTTGATTTTTAGAGCAACCAGATCAAAAGATAATTTTTCGAGGCAAAAACGCAATTCCAGAAAAGTGCGCGACATGTCCACGTCACAAACTTATCGCGAACTTCCACTTAATTTTGGTTCCATTATTTCTACGGGATTAGAAAATCAATCGAAAAATGATTTACGTAAAATTACACATAAAACGCGTTTTACAAATGCGATTTATATGTTATTTTGTGGAAAAATAGTTTCTGAACGCGTTTTAAGTTTTTTGTCGAAAAATAAACTGAGGCGCGACAAATTCGCATCACGGACTTGCTACATTACAGTATTTGACATTTAGTTCTAAAAATTAAGGGCATTCTAATCTTTTCCCCACTCGTCATAGCTCAAAACCCCGTCGTTTTGAGATCATTTTTACCTTAAAATCAATAACCTACACCCATTATATTCTTTTCATTTTCACAAAAATCTTCCAGAGAATAATGATTAGGGAGAAAAGGAGAAGGGCTAGGGCTTGCGAAAGTCTCTCTAATTTTTCAAGAAAATTCATGTCCGGGTATGTAAGGCCACATGAAATTCTATTTTCGTGTCTAATCTATATTTATTATCAAGAATTCTAGTCAAGAGTCATGTCAATTTCATTCCTATGATCTTATGGAGAAATTCTAGAACTTTATCATGAAATATTTATTATCCTATTATTATTATGCTAAGAACTTCATTGTTGAGTACATCTCTTTAGATTCTTGAAGTATTACTACATTTACAAGAATCCTACATGAGTTTTGAGAACCATTTCATTATCATGTTTTTATTGCATTGAAAAGTTATCCAGTTCAAAGTATGAGTTGGTTTCAAGAAGTACCTCAGTATGAGTTATACAAGTAGTCTATTTACTATACTTTCTTTTGAGCATAGCATATCAGTTTTGAAAGAGCAGTCGAGTCATTATGCATAAATTTCAGAGTTTGAGGGAACTAGTTCTAAATGCATTATTTTATCAGTAAAGAGCGTGACTACTTTCTTTCTTTAAAGAAAACATCACCAGTTATAAAAAAGCATTATCAGTTTTGAGAAAGAAATATCAGTTTAAAGAAAATATGTTGAGTCAAGGCTCCAAGTAACAGATTTTCAGTTTTCCCCTAAAGTGGGATACTTTTATAGTTATTGAGCACAGTGCATGTTTTGGGAGTAGTATTGAGCACCGATGTGGGTACGAGTTTAGATAACTTCAACCCCATAAACTGTGTAGGCAGCATAGAATAGGATTGTACCAGATATACAACTCCTCACATGCCACTGAGATGATCCAGTTTATATGTATCCCCATCACTTCGTCCCTTACCCTGGTAAGGTATGGGATGACTCTGACAACGTGAGCAAGACGTTGTATCATCATATGCCCATACTGATGGTTGTCGGTTAGAGAAACTCCTCAAGCTATAGTATATATTATTTTCATATACAGACTGAGTTGCATTTAATTGTGCATTAAACCAGATGTTTTACTGATATTGCATTAATTATGTTATTTATATCCTGAGTTAAGTCTTTGAGTTGAAAATCCTATTCTGAGTTTCTATTTTGGCTATTTTACATACCGTATGTGTTCACGTACTGACGCTCTTTGGCGTTGCATCGTTTTATGATGCACATTCAGGTATCCACATGATAACAGACATTCAGTAAGACAACTTTCCAGAAGCGGTTGGCGAGACCTCTTTGCTTTCAGAGGACTCTAGTTAGCTTAGTTTATGTATTTTATTTTACAGTCAAGTAGTCATGGGTCTTGTTGCGGCACCTATCTTCAGTATAGTAGAGACTTCATGGACAGAGTTAGTGAGTCAATCTAGTCTTTTCATTCAGACATTTTAACCATTATTACTATTTGTATAAAGAGATATTTTTCAGATTTTGTATAAAACTTGATTGATATTCTTTGAGTTTTATTAAATATTTTAAAAGATTCATCTTGTAAAGCTTTTGCATGCAAGTTAAAGTTTTTAGTTAAGTAAATCAGTTAAGCCAAGGATTTGCTTGGGGACCAACAATGATTTTATAGTGTCAGCCACGTCCAGGGTACAAAATCGAAGCGTGACAATTTGGTAAGGAGTATGAAAAATTGGCGATAAATTATTGTTGAATCTGATATGAGATAATTTAGGAAAGGGACAAGAACGGTGATAAAGGGCAAGAATGGTGAAGAAAAAATTCAAATGCATTGAAAGAGGGGTAGAGGATTAATGAATTAATTTATTTGTTTTACTTTTTTGTTCTAAAAAATAGTTGCATGTGTATTATATCATGTAACAAAAATTTGGCGATGATATTTTAAGAATATTAATATCTCAATTTTTAAATACTTTAAGAGGATAATAGGACTCATGTCAAATATAAGTATTTAGTTAGAAATTCGATAATATATCTAGAGGGGTGGAGGGATGTATTTAGCTATTTTCTCTTATACTTTGTATTTCAATGTTTTCATTAATTTTAACCAACATAATCAGTAAATATTTAATATTAGGCTAAAAGTGTTAGATATGATGAACTCAAAAGACTTAACACTTTATGTTTGTATACTTAAGAAACTATTTCTAACATAACCTCAAACATAAAAGACTTTTTGGTCATTTTCTTAGTTTTGAACTATTTTTTATGTGTGATGCAGTGGTGTGAGACTGCTTCGCCCTTAACCAGAGGTCTCAGGTTGGAGCCCTAAGAATGGAAAAAAATCTGTTGGGAGCGCCATCTCCGAATGGGTCCTGCAGTGCACGATCCGAATTTAGTCGGGACTTCACGGACTCCGAAAACTGAGTGAAAAATAAAATAAAAATAAAAGGTCAAATAACAAAACTAAAAGCTACTTTTAGGTGAGTCAAAAAAGAACTAATAAGATATTAATCATAATTCAAGGAAAAGCTAATCCATAGTTATTTTCAGAACCCATAATTGCAAATTATGTTCACATTCAAAAGTAATTGATTTTTTTTTTTGTAAATATCAAAGATAAAAATAGATCACACTTTAGAATGAAGATCAACATTTTTAGTTTTTTGTTCTTTTAAATTTCATGATATTATCACAAAGATCCACACATTTGAAGTTCAAATCTATCATTCTTTATTTGAAGCATTTTTCTCATGAATCCAACACTAATTTAAACATATTTTAATTTTTTTCTTCATTTAGCAGCTGATGATAATTTCGTTCAAATTTCACATTTATAATAAAAAAATTATTTTTAACTATTTTATAAGCTCTTGTCATTTTTTAATCATAAATCTGAAAAATGACTAGTCAAGCCATTTTTACTAATTCAATCAGACATTTGAATTCAAAGGTTGAAACACATAAAATATCTGATAATAACTGTACTTATTTAATTTATTGTTAATTTATGTGAATTTTTATTTATCATGATTCAATTATGAAAAATCAAACGTATAAAAATTTTGTTATTTTAATTATTTTATCTTTTTTTTAATGCATTTTTAGGTAGGTGAATACATTCTCTATGCCAGGTGGACAAATGAAAGGGATCTAATTCTATTACAAATAAATATAAAGGGGGAGATGCATTGCCTAATTCAAACAAACTTAGAGAGGTTATGGCATTTTTACAAACTTAAGGTATGTAACTGTAATATATGTTAAGTTGAAGGGGTGAAAATGTATTTATCTGTTTTTCTAATTAGCGGGAAGTATAAAGGGAGTAAGAAAGCTTCTTTTGTACAATTCCGTTTCTACTACAAGGGTAAATGGATATGAACTCTGAAGACCTGAAAATTCTCGCCGCCGAGCAACGCCGGGAACTCATGGCGGCGCGTGACGTCGACTTCGACTATGATTTTGCCTTTCAACTTCAACTCCAAGAAGCGATCAGCATCTCCCTCTCTCTGCAACCCTCCACTTCTACCGCTGCACCACCCACCCCCGCCCTACTCCAAGCCCAACCCAATCATTCTTCAGCGAAAGACGGAATTTCGAACTTCGCCGAAGTGCAATCTGCAGAACTGTTGCAACTCGAACGAGAAATCGAGGATCGCAAGCTCAGTGAATTGGAATTCAGGAAAATGCGTGATGATCTTCAGCGTCGAATTCATGATCATCGCGTTGCTCAGGAGATTCTTCGTATGCCGGAGGATGAGTGGCAGGATAACGGAGACAATTTTGAGCTTCCTTTTGGGGAAGGAACGTCCAAAAGTGAGGATAAAGAGGTTTTTAGGGTTTATTTCAAGGGTTTAGTGGAGAATTTTTCTTCAAAGGTGTTTTTTGGTGGGATTGGAGTTGCCATTTGTGATTCCAGAGATGAATTATTGTTTGAAATGAGGAAGCCGTTTTATGGAAGTGCAATGAATCGCCAGTGCATTGAGTTTAAGGCCCTTATTGAAGGTTTGAATGCTGCAATCGCCTTGGATTTGAAAAGGGTCGTTTTCTATTGTGATTACCATCCTATATTCCAATTCGTAAGTCCAGCTATTTCATTTCGTCAATTAATTTTCTATGGTGTTTTAATGTTGGGATTTCATAGGCTAGATATACATGATATATGATTCAACGATTGTTAGAAGGAGGTTAACGATACCCATATAGCTCATCACCTTACAATTTTTTGCTTTGCTGGGATCTTTTGTTTCTTTTTTTGTCTATGATAGATAAAGGGACTTTGCCAGGTTTACAATTGTTCATTCACATTGATTGGAAGTCCTATACAAATGATGTCCAATATTATAAAACATCAAAGAGAGTGCCATATAAATTGGGATAAAGAGGGAAGCTTCATACCATAATGTCTAAGTAATTGGGAGTGGTAACATTCTGTCAGGCTTTCAGAAAATCTGTTTTGACTTCTGGGACTCCAGAAGATTAGTCATCAGAGCTCAATCCTAGCTATCTGCAAGCACACTGTTCTTCTATTAACAAAAGCATATCAGGATTCATGCACGATATAATATTGGTCCATCATCATAAAGTAAATTAATACAAGGACGTTTTTATTTTCTGAGTGACGAGCTAAAGTTTTTCTTTATTAGAAATAAAGAGTTGAAGGTTCACCTGACTTACGACGTCACTGCATTATCTTCCTGGTATTGTGAGCAGAATGAGCTCACATGTGTAAGCCTACATAGATGATATATCTAAGGAGCTATTTAATTGGATGTAATCTTGATTTTATGATTTCCACTAGTCAAAGGTTTCCTTCTGCAGTGGTTTCTTTTAAGCTGCTCTATTCGGATAAAGGAAGAGTTTATCTTTCCAAAAGGTTATGGCTCAAATGATTTAATTGCCTTTGTTAGTTGAATTTTATTTGTTTATCTACAATATAGGGAAAAGGGAATGTAGACATGGTATGGTAAGTATTAGCACAAATATTCAACATCTACTACTGTTTTGTTTGGTTTTGCTGTCATATATTGAACAGTTGAGTATTGCTCAAGCTTTCCAAAGTGCTTAATTTGCTGAAGTAAGGTGTTTGGGGAACTGTAGGTTACAGGCCGATGGACAGCCAAACAGCGGAAGGTTGCTGCTTTACTAAGTCAAGTGGCTTTGCTTCGACAAAAGTTTTCATTTTGCCAGCCCTCTCTTGTGCCTCGAAATGAAATCATGTTTGCATTTAAATTTGCAAGAGAGGCAATGACTTCTCAACTTAAGAAAGTCGCAGAGACAGCTTCTTCAAGGAATGTGCACGAAACTTGTGCTATTTGTTTTGAAGAGACTGATATTGGTCAGATTTTCTCGGTTGATGATTGTAGACACCGTTTTTGTGTCTCCTGTATGAAACAACATGTTGAAGTGAAGCTGCTTCATGGTATAGTGCCTAAGTGTCCTTATGCAGAGTGCAAGACAGATTTGAAACTGGATAGCTGCAGTAACTTTTTGACACCTAAATTAATTGATATTATGAAGCAACGTATCAAGGAAGCTTCTATCCCTGTAACTGAAAAAGTTTACTGCCCTTACCCGAAGTGCTCAGCACTAATGTCAAAATCTGAAGTTTTAGAATATACTAAGGATTCCTTTTTTCTGGGAGCTCAAAGACTTGGAATTAGGAAATGTACAAAATGCAGTGGCCTGTTTTGTGTCAATTGCAAAGTTCCTTGGCACTACAATATCATGTGTGATGAGTACAGAAGGAGAAATCCTAATCCTCCGGAAGATGTTAAGTTGAAAAAACTGGCAGCAACAAATTTGTGGCGCCAATGTGTAAAGTGCAACCACATGATTGAACTTGCAGCAGGATGCTACCATATGACTTGCAGGTAAAGACATTGGTGTTCAAGTTCCATTTGTTTGACTCAAACATGAAATAAGTTGACTCACTAAATTCGGAATCACATCAGTCAAATGAATGTCCTTTTCTTTAATGCAATTAATATGTCCTGTAAGTATATTTATGCTGTCTAAACTATTCTTTACTTTGATATGACCTTACTGTCATACCAGCATAATCCAGATATAACTATTTGCTATAATCTGCATGACAGTTAGACTGGATCAAGTGAACACTATCAAGCCATATGCTCCCTCCCCTCTATTGTTAAAATGAAAGTTTGTCAAAAAAAAAAAAAAAGATCAGGAAAACAACAACTTGTTTATGATGTGGGACATGCCTATTGGGCCGGTCTATATATATGTATTATTCTACAGGTACCTTGCTGATATTTTTGGGCCACATTTTGATTGCTCGTTTGTTTTGTTGTTTTACCCTCTATTGATGTATCATTTCTTTCTCAACATGACTCTTTTTGCATGCAAGGCCTCATCAACACAAGAGTTTGTTATTGACCGCATAAAAAAAATAATCCTACTAGCTTTTGTTGCATTCTGATTGCTTGTTCTATTTCAGACATTGTTTCAGCTATATTAGTAGATTCTTTTAACTGAGTGCCCTGTTCTGGCCTCACACAGTTCTTTTTTGCTTCCCCCGCCCATGCTTTCTTTTCCTGTCTGTGGAGCAGGGATGAGTTATGGGTTATCCCGGTTGGTTCAATATCGCCTGGACATATTTTTAAGTACTCTGGTGAAATGCTTATCAAAAAAGGTATTTCAGTGAATATATTTGTGTAACATTTTACTGGAAGTTACTCTCCAAGTTCAGTGGGGAGGTACATGTTTCCATTGTAAAGAAATTGTGGGTCTGTGCTCTTTGCGAATAATTGGAGAATGACATTGCTTATGTAAGCCTTGGTTCTTATACATGATATTGATGCCATAATATCAGTTGACCTTGGAAGAAGTATTTATACACTTTTTTTCCGTATAACACTTCTGGTAAATATGTCTTCATATTTTTATGGTGGTGATCACTTTCCAACTTAAATTTGTATGTTTGAGTTGGTACCTTCACTTTCTGCTTGAATTGATCATATCAGTATCCACGAACCACGGATAATAAACATCTATTAATCTTGCTGTGCGTTGGGAACCATGTATAGGTCATAGATCAATGCACATGAGTTTACTTACCACTAAACAGTAAGAAGATTAGAATGTGCTACTGTGCTAGGAGGACACACAAACGTCAGAGGCTCTATCATCATTGTATTTTTGTTTGTATATTTATGTTTCCTTGAGATGTTTCGTTCTTCCTCGATAGTGGTCATACATGATACCTACTGGGCCTAAATTTTTCTCTTTGCCTCTGTTGATTACAATTATGTTGTATTATATTTTATATTATACTAACATCATCTTTTACCTGTATGTACAGATGCGGGTTTGAATTTTGTTATACATGCGGGGCACCATGGAAGGACAAGAAAGCAACTTGCTCCTGTAAGCTTTGGGATGAGGACTACATTTTAGATTCTGACGATGACGAGGATGACGACGACGACGACGATGATTATGAAACTGATTATGATGATTACTACTTCTGAATTTTAATAGTAGTGGTCTCCGTGATGTGTCTCATCATTCTTTATACTGGTACTTGACTATCTGGAATGTTTAGTCAGTTTTGGGAATTTGCCAGAGAAATTAGCACATTTTGTGGTATTATGTGACTTTGTCTTGGTCACTCCATCTGTATACATTGTCTCCTTTTCTGTTATTTATATATATTGGTGGTGTAGCCTGGGCTAATTGTGTATTTTCAGGGGGAAACTTGGAGGGCATACTTATTTATGTCCAGAAAGCCAAACCATCCTTTTTTTTCAATGATAAAAGACAAATTAGCTGTTGTTTTTCTAGTACCAAAATTACTTATTCAACATATTTCCTTGTTTATTTCTCAGAATTTTCACCCCTTCATAAAAATGAATACATCATATGATGCTTGTTGCACCTTAGGTCTATGTGGCTGTTGGTGTAGTCAATATTAGGGGTGTGTATTAGTCAGTTCAGTCCACTTTTATTGTTATCATGCTTATCAGTCGATTCGATCCAATTTGTAGGAAGCTTTTTCTCGAATGATTCAAGAAGAATGATTAATTACTTTGTCATTTTTATGCAACTCTTAACACAAAAACGAAGATGAAGCCCCTCACAAGATCAAAAGTTTCTTAAGAAATAATTTTGAAATATTCTCATATTTCTTGTCAAGTATTTAAGGTAAGTCATGAGCATTTATAAGACCGTGTTATTTGTTGTTGCTATTGTTCTTATTCTTCATAGTTTTTTAAGCATGATTGTTTCATTAATGTATTCATTTTTATACTTAATTATGAAAGGCTTTACTTGAGATGAGTTTCTACCGGTAATAGCCTATTTATCATCACAAGATAGCATTAAGGCTGCGTACACATCATTTTCTTCCGACCAACTAGCAGGATCACATTTCATAATTAATTACAAAATGCTTTACTTTGGGGCCTATTGAAAGTTGAGTACAATCTCACCTTGGATATAAATATTTGAATTTAATTTAGAGCAGATGTAGATATTAAATTATCGAAATTTATAGAACAATTTTATTTATTTATGGACAAAATAAAGTCAAACAATACAATTGAGATCTAAAATAATTTTTACATCCACATTAGATTCGAATTTTCAACATTAGTCCCCTATGCCCAAATTATTTTTAAAAATAGGTAAACTCATAAGAAACTATAAATCAAACATTAATAAAAAATAATTCCAGAAATAAATATTTATTCACTTCATCCACTTTAAACAATCCTACTTAAATAAATAACTTGATTAGACCAACCTCGAAGGAGATACTCATTTTGATAATTCAACTCTTAATATTATAATCAATTAAATAACTTACAAATAATTCAATAGATATCACCTTTGTGGGACTTGCACATTTAACATAATATAAAGGACTAAAATTACATTTCAATTCTATGCTAAATTAGGTAGAGATGCCCGTGTGAGCACGGGTCCAATGTTGAATTTTTTTTTTGAGATAAATGTGTACGCATACACACACATACTAAAATGGCATGACCTGTTGTAAGGACCTTCAAGTTGGGAGGTTGAGAAGTGCAAAAAAAAAGTGGGACTGGAAAGGTTCAAGGCCATTTCATGAGTCCAGTTCTAGGCTAATGGTTCGTTCCACGAGCTGTAGACCAGGCTCGTGAATGGGGACTCAGGATTTGGAAAATTTCCAAATGTTGAATGGATTCACGAGGGCAATTTACGACGCTTGTAAAGGAACACGACCCATGGAAAGTGGTCGTAGATGGAAGCCTTGAGTTGCTGAACAATATGGGTTACTGGAAATGAAACAATGACCAACAGAACGACCCGTGCTCCTGTTTATGGTCTGTGGTTAGTGTTTGTGGATGGGGCCCTGAAAAGTGAAAAATTGGCTAAGTGTGGAAAGGTTTCACGAGATGATCCATGGCCCATGGATTGATTCATGATTCGTAAATAGGTTTCGTGGTTAGGGACGTCGGGGACCAGACTTTGAAGATTGGAAAAGGAGAACAAAACAATTTTCAGTTGGTGGTTTCTAAGTTTTCGAGCTACTCTATGAAATTGCTACTTATAATTCTAAGTTTTATTACTTCACTAAGTATATGTCTTAAAGTATTCTGTCATATGACTTAGCACCAATGAGGCATTGAAGTGGGGTTCGGTAAGGGAACCCTAGAAGCAACATTTTGCCTCATTAACTATGTATTACCATAAGAGCCCTTGTAGGCTAGGCTAGTGGATCCACGTAGGCCATTTATATTATTTGAGGATGCATGCTATGTGACAGAGTTCCACTTGACAAGTGGTCTCCCCGTGCCAATGTAGGGGGTTATGTGAATTCCATATAAGTAGCTCACATGGTCTTATATGTCAGTTATGGTCCATTCCCACAAAGTGTGAGATTTGATGTCTTTGTTCCACCACATGTGTTTCATTTAATACATTTCTTTTACTTCATATTGAATCTCAATCCTTATGTATGCTTAAACTCATTAAAATGTTGACCTTATTATTTCATGCATGGAGGTATTTGAATTTATGAATGATGACATTATAATTTCATCTTTGCATTGCATCTTACATACTTGGTACATTCCAACGTACTAACACATATTTTACCTACATATGTCACCATGTAAGGATCGACGCTCCTCCTCTTCCGACATGTGGCTAGTTATTGGTGTTCAAGACTAATGATAGTGGTGAGCCTTTAGTTCGGATCATTGCCTATTTTTCTTCATGCTTTATACTATTTAGACATATGTATATTTTTAGCTTTTTAAGAATTAGAGGCTTTTACTTTCTAACTTAATTTAATATCTTTTCTACTTGAGGAAAACTGAAATCGTGCACCGATTCTCGTTGACTCATGTTTATGGTATGTTTTGGTTAATGATGTATGTTGAATGTTTCTTTCAAACAAAAAATGATTTCTCTTAGTCCCTTTCCCGTTTTATTGCCGCAATATGTACATGTTTACCTATGAATGCTTGATATGCTAAGATGATTTGATGAGGTGCCTACGGATCTCTAATTCTCCGTATTACGATTATGTCCTAGGCTTGGGTCGTGAAACCTGTGCTCCAACATAAGCCCAACATAAGAAGTTTATTATCTACAAGCAAAGTGTTGCGAGAAACTATTCAGTTATAAAAGCCACCAATTGCAATAATTCAACTAATTCAAGTGTGTATATGTTTTAGCACAACTAATCGAGTACAACTAATTAGTTGTATGACAGTCGACAGATATCAAGTTGAGTGAAAGAGTATAGTAATGTCAATAACACTTGTGTCACTTGTAAAATTTATAATAAATTATTATGGCTATCAACAATAAATTATACAGAATAGCAGCAGTGAGATTGTTTTCGATAGACCATTGGAATGACCCAATATATAGTTATTTGATTAGAAGCACAACTGAACCAAGCATTCGAAGCAGAGCCACCGTGCTAGAGGAAACTCTTGACATTAAAAAGTGATCGATCCCACGTCTTTCATTAGGACATTAAATAATACATATTACTCCATTCATCCGAATTTATGTGTCTCTAATAGAATTTTGAGAATTAATCAAACTTTTTTATATGCCTTTTAAGTATTTAAAATTTCAATTTTTACAGTCACAAGAGCCCGTGCCAGCACGAGCCCAACACATGTTTTTTAATCTTGATTTATATGACACTGGTAGATATTATATATATTTTTTTTATTTTTAAGTTGTTAATTATTGTGATATATAGCACATTTTATGTTATTTTTAAATAAATTATTTTGTTCCAATTTTTGTTGCACATATAAAATTTTGAGAATCAATCAAAATTTGTGTTTATTTTTTAAAATATTTTAAATTGTTAATAACTGAAGCGGTTGGAAAAATAATTTATTAGGGGTAATATCGTAAAATCAAACAGTTGAAGAAGGCACATAAATCGGCTGTTGTTTTTAAGAAAAATAATTTATCACGGGTAATATTGTAATTTTATAGTTGAAGAGATAATTAATAGGTAATCAACAACTACTTTTGGGAAAAAATATTAATCTGAAGAAAGATTGTAAATTCATAACTACAACAACCGAAGAAAGAATTAATAGAAATGACATAATAAAATTAAGTAGACACATTGATAGTCACCATAAAATTAAGCAGACACATCAATAGTCACATGTCTACTTCAAGTAGTTGAAGTAGGCACGACAATCCTAAACTGCTCAAATAAACAACTTATTATATAAGAGAGAGTGTGTATATATATTGTATATCAAATAAAGAATTAATAGAAATGACATAATAAAATTAAGTAGACACATTGATAGTCACCATAAAATTAAGCAGACACGTCAATAGTCACATGTCTACTTCAAGTAGTTGAAGTAGGCACGACAATCCTAAACTGCTCAAATAAACAACTTATTAT
>JBCEWC010006396.1:0-23097 GCA_038996855.1 Solanum aculeatissimum
AGGTTGTCTTCCCCAAATTCTTCAAGCTTTCTTCAATGGAGGCCAAGAGGATTTTAGAATTTCCAAAGTGAGTGTAGAAGAGTTTGAATGGATTAATGAGGGTTTGGGGATTGATTTAGGTCAAGGTTGATTTGGGGATTCACTGCGGGAGTAGATCAAAATATCATCAATGAAGACCACCACAAAATTATCAAGGAATGGCTTGAACACCCGATTCATAAGATCAATAAACACCGCCGGAGAATTCGTCGACCCAAATGATATCACCACAAATTCAAAATGACCATAATGAGTACGGAAAGCTATTTTTGGAATATCACACTCCCTTACCTTCAATTGGTGATAACCCGAACGAAGATCTATCTTGCAGAAATAAGTAGCTCCTTGAAGTTGGTCAAACCAATCATTAATCCTAAGGAACGGGGTACCTATTCGTAATGGTCACCTTGTTCAATTGCCTATAATCAATACACATATGGAGATACCCATCCTTCTTCCTCCCAAACAACATCCGAGCACCCCAAGGTAAAATGCTTTGCCTAATATACCCCTTTTCTAACAAATCCTTTAGTTGGTCTTTCAATTCTTTCAACTCCCCCGGGGCCATACGATAAAAGGCAATAGAAATAGTTTTAGTATCAAAAAGAAGGTCTATACCAAAATCCACTTCTGTATCTGGAGGAACATCGGGCAAGTCCTCGGAAAACACATCGGGAAACGCATTTACCACCAGAACCGATTCAAGCCTAGGTGACTCGCCCTCCACATATCTAACCAGCACAATATGATATATGCACCCTTTACAAATCATCTTTCGGGCTTTGAGGTAGGAAATAAACCAACCCTTAACCACAGAATCACTACCTTTCCACTCCAACACGAGTTCATTAGGAACTTGGAATTTGACTTGTGTAGTTCTACAATCAGTTGAGGCATATGATGCATGCAACCAATACATCCCAAGAATGACATCAAAATCATACATTTGAAGTTCTATAAGGTCACAGGGAAGCACTTTATGAAACACCGACATGGGACAACCACGATACACTTTTCGGGAAATAATAGAATCACCCAGGGAGGTATACACCGAATAATGTTCCCTCAAGGTCTCAGAACTCACACCAAATTTAACAGCCAACAAAGGAGTCACAAAAGATAAATTTGCACCTGGATTAAGTAAAGCATAAGCATCAAAGTTAAAGATTTTCAACTTACCAGTCATGACGTCTAGAGCTTCCTCCACCTCTTGGCGTACATGAAGAGAATAGAACCGGTTGTTTCTAGGAGCACCACCAAATGGGGCTTTTGGTTTCCCTTGATCACCGGGAGCAACTTGGTCCTTCTTCACATTCCTTGGGCAATTTGAGATTTTTTTGTCCAAGCTACCATACCCAAAACAAGCACCTGTGACCTTTATACATTCACCAGCATGGCTTCCCCCATATTGACCACAACGAGGAAACTGGGGACCAACCCCAACTTGTGCCTTAGGAGGAGGCACCATTGGATTTGCAACTCTCACATTCAAACCTTGGCCTTGTTAGAAACGACTAAACCCACCACTACTCTTGACATTGGAGAACCCACCATCGAACCGAGCCCTCTTAGCCTCATGCACACTTCACTCCTTTAGATGTTCACCCTTGATTTATTTGGCATAAGTCATAAGCCTCGAGATGTCCATATCACTAATAAGTATGGAAATTCGACACTCCTTCACAACAAAATTAGAGACACTCGAATTGAACTTATGCATCCTTGCATGGGGATCAGACACAACCATAAGAGCATGTTTGGGAAGCATGGTGAACTTAAGGGCATAGTCCCTCGCTGTGATGTTACCCTGTCGGAGATTTATGAACTCAACCATCTTAGCCTCTCTATGATCAAGAGTGAAGAACTGATCAGGGAAGGACATCTTGAATTCCTCCCATCCAACCTTAGCATCCACCATCCTTTCAACAAGCCATTGGTTGTATGACACTTATGCCACATCCTTAAGTTGATAAGTGGCTAACTCTGCCTTCTCCTCCGAACCCATACCCATGATAGTCAACACTTTGTTGAGTTCATCAATGAACTTTTGAGCATCCTCATATACCTTGGATCCAAAGAACTCCAGAGGGTTCATACGAGTGAAATCCCTCACCCTTGAATTCGGAGTGCCAAAGTTCACGGGATTCACCGAACAGGCTTGGTTGGCTACAACTTGGGCCAACATGGATACCATTTTTCTTAATTCAGCATGGGATACCTACTCCTCTACCGGTGCCCTAGGAGCTTGTTTCTCAATTCCGAGAGACTGACGAGGAAGGGGAGCTCTTCTGGGAGACATAATCTGAAAGAGCGACAAAATACAAAGAGTTTAGAAAGAACTATCATAGCATCTTACGGCACCACACAAGGAAGAAATGAAATGAGGCAATTTTCTAAAACGTTGTCATAGCCTCTTGTTCATAGACATGGTGTGTATCACACCCATGAACAAGACTTTAATTGACGCGACATGTTGGACTCCGATGATCATTACAAACCTAGGGCTCTGATACCATCTTTGTCACGACCCAAAAGGGGGCCTAGATGTGAGATGGTAAAAAAGAACACGAACATCCTCGATCAAGCCATCATAGAATCATCACACACATCACCGATTCAGAAGCACGGAAGTAAACATATACCACATAAGCTCTAAGGGAAATAGGGCTTTAGACTCAAGCTATGGATATGTTGCTGGGAATGGGATAAACTTGAATCACATAGCACATAACAATTATCTCTAAGGGTTGGGTAAGTAGGACTCAAGCTATGGGGGCACACCGGGGTTATGGGACTTTCCACATAAGCACATAATCAACACACAATTCCAACATCAATTCATAAGGATAATTAAACACATTTCCATTGTCAAGGATCATAATGCATAATATTTTAATAGTCATAATATCAAACGATTACAATTCGACGTACAAGAGTTTAGTTTGTCCAATAAACCTCTACATAAGATAAGCGGGGCCTCGACATAGTTTAAGACTCTCCCTTAATACAATAGTAAAGAAAGTAAAAGCAATACTAGCTAGATAGGAAGTGGCTATTGCTTTTTAATAAAAAGGGTCACCACGAACAATAGTCTTCAAGATGATCACACGTCATCCGGTGGAATATAGAAGTCATCTCCGGTCCCTACATGGTTAGAACATATAGACAAAGAATATGGTATAGCACATAATATGTACTAAGTATGTAGGCATGCAATGCATATGACAATGTAGTATGAACAAGTAACACGACAAGAGGACAAGTGATACGAAAGGAATGCGCATAGCCAAAGATATAAATAACAATATGCTATGTCATGATGCATGAGATGCAATCAGACAATCATAATATAGCGGGGATGTAACCTCAACCGAAAATGGAAGAGACCCGAGCGAGCAACTACCCGGATCTAGACTACTTTCCAAGTAGATCCCTAGTCAACCCTTCAACAAGGGGATACATAACAAGTTAATCCCTATCTAGGGAGAAAACCCATGGTGGTACATGGTTTGACGAAAAGGAGTATGGACCCTTGGAGATAGTCCACCCTGACTCCAGTCCCTCGGTACTAAGTCTCATCCCACAGGAATATATATATCTACATACACTTCAAATCGGAAGACATACATTCTTTTAAAATCATGCATTCATTAGTCAAAACAAAAACCATTGATCAAATCATGTTCATGCTTAGGCCAAAGGCCAAAAAGAGTTTCCAAAAATCATTCTCATTATTATTTCCATATCAATGTAGTAAGAGTAGCCCATCTACATAGCTTATCATATCAAGCCTTAACAAATGAAAGTTATGCAAGCACCCATAATGCTCAAAGAGCCATAATGGAGAGACTATGTGATCACAAGCCTTAAAATATCATATCATAACAAGAGGGCCATGACCTTACAAGAGTTTCATCACAAAAAATCTTTAATGCATATGCCATGAATGAAGAAGAACTGCATGGGTAATTGAATTCAATCATTAAATCACAATTCAAAGGATAATTCAACTTAAATCATGAGAAAATCCATAATCAAAACATAATGCAATTTACCTATGCATAATTAAACCATTAAGGGACATGCATATTGATCCTTCAAGAATTTCCATGAACATCATCAAATTCAAACTTAAAACATCATTAGCTCACTTAATTTCTACAACCCACAATCCAATACAATGAAATACATCAAAATTAGAAGAACCCATAACTTAAAGAAATTTAAAATCATAAATTAAAGAGTAGGGTTCTTGGGTCACCATGGATGGAAGGGAATCCATGAATCAAACCCACATACCTAGAGATTTGCCATAAGATTTGAAGAATTAAGCAACTAAGGTGATCTTCCCCAATTTCTTCAAGCTTTCAACAATGGAGGCCAAGAGAATTCAAGAAATTTTAGAGAGCTTTTAAGAGTGTTTTGATGAGTGAAATAGGATTAGGGTTTGAATTTAGGGGTTTAGGAGACCTTAGGAAAGTTAAAAGGGTCATAGGATTAGGCTAATTTACGAAATTACTATTAATGAAATGGACTAACCCCTGCAACACAGTGCCACATGGAACGCCCTAGGTGGCCATCCAATGGCACACGGACCGTCTACCTGTCCGCGTGGCCTCACTTGGCCACGATTTCAACTCGGACTCTCGGGGGATTTTCTGGAACACTTCATGGAGGGACTCACGGACCGTGTGGCTGCACACGGAACGTGTACTTGTCCGTGGAGCCACACTTGGCCCGGTGTTCAGCCCCAAAAGCTTGCCAAGTCTCTGCCCTTCTTCATGGGACCTCTCACGGCCTGTGTAGGGTCTCATGGATCGTAGGGTGGTCCGTGGGGCTTGCCTTGGTCCTTGGCTAGGGTACTGGCCACTAGGAGCCCACTGGAACATCCCAATAGCCCCCATAAGGACCGTGGACCTTCACACGGTCTGTGGTCTAGTCCTTAGCCCTTTTCCAGAACTCGTATTCTAGCGTCTTTCCAGTTACGGGCAGTCTCACTATTTTAGCCATAACCTTTTCATACGAACACCGAATTAAATGAAACTAGTCGCGTTACGAAGATAAATCAAAGAACTTCAATGTGCTATATAGAAGCCTACATAGTTTAATCATACAAAAAGGTTATGACCCTTCAAATTACACTGCCCAAACTTCCTCTCAGTGCCACCAAACGGCCCGTGTCGAATCCGGCCACATAAATTCAACCCATGGCTACAAAAATGCAACCATGACCAGTCCAACACCATACAAAACCAACCATCAAGAAGTTAAAAAAATTTCAGGTCGTTACACTTTGCAAGACCAATGAAACTCTGAATGTCAACAATAGACGTCAGCCTAACCTACTCATGAACAGCTGCCACCTTTGCTGGATCCACCATAATACCATTTTTTATTGCTACATGTCCATGAAATGTCACAGACTCAAGAAAAAACTCACACTTTGAGAACATGGCATGTAACTTCTCTTCTCTCAATCTTTGGAGCATAATCCTCAAGTGTTAAACATGGTCGGACTCACGCATGGAATAAACAAATATATCATGAATAAACACTATCACAAATATATCTAGGTATGGTATGAACACTCAGATCATTAACTCCATAAAACGTGTTGGTGAATTAGTCAACCTAAAAGACATAACCATGAACTCATAATGACTTTAACGGGTTTTGAAAGTTGTCTTTGAGATTTCGAACTCCCAAACTCTCAATTAATGATATTCAAACCTCAAATCCATCTTGGAGAATATTGAGGTACCTTATAATTGGTCAAAAGGATCATTAGTGTATGGTAAAGGATACTTGGTCTTGATGGTCATTTTCGTCAGCTAATAATAATCAATACAGATACATGGCGCTATTCTTCTTCTTAACAAATAAGAAAGGAACACCCCAAGGAGATACATTCAAATGAATAAACCCTTTCTTCAATAAATCTTCTAATTGATCCTTCAAATCCTTCAACTTATCCAGAGCCATCCGATAAGGGGCTGTAAAAATAGGCTTAGTGCCTGTCTCCACATAAAGAGAAAAGTCTATATCATAATCAAGAGGAATACCAGGCAAATTAGTTGGGAATATATTGATAAAATCTCTAGCAACCCTGGTGGTCTCAAATGATAGGGACTCCTGAGAACAAGACGTAACATGAAACAAATATGACAAACATCCCTTATCCATCAACCGACCAACATGCATATAAGAAATAAATCCCTTGGGATAGGAGCTAGATGATCTAGTCCACACAAACTAAAGCAAATCTGGGCAAGATAAGGTCATGATCTTTGCATAGCAGTAAAAAATAATATGATGAGGCAATAACCAATCCATACCCAATATCACATCAAAGTCTACCATATCTAATAATATCATGTCAACAATAGTATCCCTCTCCTCAAAGGTGACAATACAACCCTGATACACCTAATTCACCACTAATGATTCACCTATCAGGGTGGAAACACAAATAGGCTCATCAAGAGGCTCACATATAATAGCAAGATCCAAAGTAAAATAAGTTGATACATATGAATAAGTATAGCTTGATTTAGTAAAACTAAAGTAGAATAGTGGTACACCGGAACTATACCTTTGATAATAGTATCATAGGCCTCTGCCTCGGCTATATCTATAACATCATCACAAATTATGTCCACCACCTGCCTATGGGCCTCCACGGTCTCTACCTCTCACTATTCCATGACCTCCTCTAGAACCACCCCTCATGTCTTGAGAGGTGTCTCTATCTGTAGATGCTGGGGCTGGACAAGATGACTGAGACCTTAAAGCCTGGGTAGGAGGTGTGCGGTAAGGACCACGATTGGCTATATGCCCAATCTCATCACAATGATAAAAAGCCTTGGTCTCTTACCTCTAAGATGGTTGTTCTGAAAAGCCACCTTGTCTGGATGCACTAACTGAGCTATAGTGGCTTGTATGAGTAGGTTTATACTTTTGAAACACTTTAAAATGCTAGGATGCTAGAATGAACTGCCCGACCTTGATGGCCCTGCCTCTGAAACTCTCTATCTCATGGCGGGTTGCCACAAAACTATCTTTGTTGATGGAATATCTTCCCGCCACCCTATTTGTCATGTCTGATGCACTATATCATGCCAGGGTGATCCATTACACGCTGAAAGCTACCTCTAGCATGAACTAAGAAAGTTTTGGCCTTCTAAATATACCATGTTAATCAATTGGTAAAGCGTCAAATCCTCTCAAACTTTTAGGGATGGTGGATATGGCATGTCTAGACAATACATGAAATCTTGCCTCATAGTCTAACACTTACATAGAACATTATTGAAGTCTATCAAACTCATCCCTACGTTTTTCTTGAAGGCTATATAGCATGAATATCTGCAGGAATACCCCTATAAACTTCTCTTAGGTCATGACTACAGATCCAATAAGTCGATGAGAAAACATTAACCTCCACCACTCCTTTGCTAGGCCAATGAACTGGTAAGAGTTGAAAGAAACTCTATGGGACTCAATAATGGCCAAATTAAATATCTGGTCCTAACACTTTGACAAGAAATCAGAAGCTCTATCACCAAGTGTACCATTAAATCTTAGGAGAGACAATTGAATAAATCTCTAAAAGATCTTTCACTCAGCTATAGACATAGATGACCTAGCAAATGATAGTGGCACCATAAATAAGGGTGGTACAATAAATGGAGTAAGAGTTAAACCCTGAAGCGGTGCAACCGAACTCATCTGAGATATTTGAGAGAGAATAAGAAAAGTCATAGGAAGATCCGCTAGAGCTAAAGAAGGACCAATATGGATCATAGTTGGCACAACTGGACCTATAGAAGGACTAATTGGCACTGTAGGAGTTGGTCCATCAATAACAACTGGAGCAGGCGTCCTACAAATCTAGCACGTAGCCGCAAAGGTAACTCCTAGATTAAGGGCACAAAATCAGAGGCTGGAGATGGTGATACATAGGTTTTAGGCCTCTTTTTCTTATACTAAGGCTTAAGGGAAGCCGATCCAGTCTGTCCTTTGCACAGAGCTACCCTTCTAGGATATCCTCGGCGGCTGGCCCTATCATGAATCGTGCCTCAAGCATGAGGGGAAGCCACATCAGCTGGCTTAAGTTCTCCCATTCATCATCACAATCTAGTAATAAGAATCTACAAAGAAGGAGTAGATTAGACATATTTCAAAAAAACTAATATGAAAAAATGAGTGAATAGAACTAATACATGAAAGATTTTGCTATCATATGTCTCGTTGCCTCTTGAATATGGGTATGGACGTCTACATATTGATCCACTAGAGTGTACTAGATTCCTTGCTCCTGACTCACAAGACCAACAAACATAGAGCTCTGATACCAAACTTCTCATAACAAAAAATTAGATCGTCACTAAAAGAATAAAGTAAAGCAAAAACTACCATATCATTTAATATGAAACCCCAAAACCTAGAATCATGAGTCAAGGACATCTAAAATAGTATAAATGAGTAAATATATCTATCTTAAATAAAAATACAACCCTATCTGCATCGAAGATACATTGTCTAATACAAAAGGAAACAAAAGATTATCTCAAAAATGTAATGACTACTCAAAGTATGAGCGTCACTACTAAATTTGGTAATAAAGAAGTACTCTGATTGAATAAAATCAATTACCCTGTGGGGTCCCAGTGTTTGATTTGCACGGATGAAAGAAAGTTGGGGTTAGCATACTAAAATGTACCCAATAGGTTCAACCAACTAGGTAAGAAAAATTGAATAACCATGTAACAACTAAGAGTCGCTACCACTTGCATCACAAGGTTCGTACACAGTATATATATATATATAGGAACGAATATAGATAGTAAGTCTAGACAATGATGCAATACATATAGATGTATGAATGAAATGGTGTCACGATCTATGTATGAGGTACAATCACGATCATCGCAAGGCCAATGCACATATTTATCGAGCAAAATCTATCAAATAGAACTTGAGGGCGTCATAGGCCATATATTCAAATATCTCAAGACATCGTAAGCCATAAACTCAAATATCTCAAGGCAACACAGGCCCAAAACTAAAGTATCTCAGGGTATCATAGTCCTCATATTGTAATATCTCAAGTATATAATTTCTCAGGTGGTACAAATGTAATGTGAAATGTGTGCATACCAATACCACAACATAAGTACATCTAAGTAATATAACATGATAATTGATATGCATAATTGTCACAACATAAAAAAGGATATCCCAAGTGCATCAACTAGTACCACCATGCCATCAATAAGTGTCATATCATCACTCTCTACTCAATAATAAAAATATCAGAAAAATTAAACTGCATAAGTTCCAAAATTTGCTAATAGACCTCAAATATATCACAATTATCATCAAATTCACCAGAAAACTCTCAAAAATGGTATCACAAGTCTCATATTATCATACAAATATCAAAAATTATTTCAACTCTAAAGATTTCATCTCAATTTATCTATAGGATCATAATATCCTCAAATTTTAGCATAACCTGGATCATATTTTTATCATAATGGTACCATATTTTTCCATCTACACATGAATCAGTCAAGATCTTACGATTATAACATGAAAATATCAAATAAATAACATCCAGTCTCAAAAAATTTAATTGAAACTACCTTAATATCGAAATCACTCGAACAAGCTTTCAATCAACTCAAGTCTCCAAATGATCACGAAATCAATCAATTACTATCAAAAATAGATTCTATGCATCAAGAGATAAATTTTGATACCCATATTGGTATGAATAAGGCTTAGGGTAAAAGGATTAAAACTAGGGTTACAATATAATGTTCCTAAATATGGAAATTGAGCTCATAAATAGGTTCTATATGAAAAATGGAGTTTATGGGTATAAGTTCCACTAACATTGAGTACAAATTGAAGGAGAAATCATCAATTAAAATTTTCAAATCATAGACCAAAAATCTCTAATTTTTAATATGAAAAATCATGAATTTCAAGATAAAATTAAGGTGAAAGTCATGGAAATTAGTAAAAGTAACGATAGAAACACTTACTTAAAAGAATTCCACAAAACTATTCATCAAAAATCGCTACAAAAGCTTTAAATATTTGAAAATAGAGTAAAAATGGTGGTTCTCAGAATTAATAACTTAACAGAAAAAAATGTACTCTACAAATACGGAAGAATATTTGGGAATGTAGAGCATAGGACCATAATGACTTCTGCGAATGCAGGGTTGGGGGCATGCGAACGTGGAGCCTAAGACAATTGCACTCCGCGAATGTAGAGACCCGATCTAGGAACGTGAAGAAGAGAAGGTCAACACCTCTATGAACGTGCAGGCTAAGATGTGTACATGGAGAATAGATTCACCGGCACAAGAACTAATAACTCAGCTATGATCAAAACCTCGGATTGGACCCTCAGAACTCATCTAGAATAAGAATTTCACAAACCAACCATGTATCCATAGAAGAAATGAAACCTATACAACATTGCTCATTGCCGAGCAACTTCAGCTATCCACTGAAGTGTGACATGCATTGCTTTGTTGAACATTAGATTTCCTTTTCTTCCTTTCCAAGTTCTGTAACATTCGGCAACGACTTTGATTTGATGGTCTACCAAATTATATATTTCATCACTCTTTTTCAGCTTACACTTGGGGTTGGAAATTGTAATATTTGGTGGCCATTCATACCATTCAGCGTGCTACCAAACATTCCGGCGACAACTGATTTCCACTTCCTTTTTGGTATTATTTTCTCCTTTTATCCTATTTTACTCGGATTTGTCCCTTCATGCATATTTTTCCTCATTCCTAGCATCAAACATAAATTTTGCTTAACATTTGCGGAAAAAGAACACATCATGGATAATATTTTATGTAATTTATACTCTATATGAGTCTAACATACATACTCATAACCTTCACATCCCTTGAAGGGGTTCACGATTCGTGAACCCCATCCGTGAAATGCCTAGTCATGCTTTCCAATGGCATTTTAGTGAGGCCATTTTTGTATTTTCCCCTAGTTCTTAATGTATTTAGGGCATATCATGACTATTTTATCCTCCTAAGTCAGCCACTGTTCTTACATTACATTTTCCTGCAAGCCTAACACTTAGCCACTCAATTCAACCTCTCAAAAACACTCTCAAATTCCTACATTCAAGTTCAAGCTAAGGATTTAATTAAGATTCAATGTTCAAGCTAATTTCCTCTCAAATTCATACTATAAGATTAAGTTATGGGATTCATCCATGATTTCCTTTCCATCATGGATCCCAGAACCTCATTAATCTATGTTAATTTACTTTAAAACTTGATTTAAGTATGGTTTTTATGATTCAATTTTTAATTGTTGAAATTATTACATGGGTTTTATTCAAATAATGATTTAAGCATGAAATAAACATTGTTCTATTAGTTTTCATGAGATTTGAAATTACATGACTTGATGAACTACGAATGTATGCATGGTAACTTTAATTATGATTCAAATTCTCTTCTATGCATGGATTATGTATGATTGTGTCTAATTATCATATTTTGAATTTGAATTTCATGTACCCATATATATCCACACCTCTAATTGCATTATCATGCGAGTAAAAAGATTCTATATAGGAATTTGATTTTAAACATGAATATACTTATGAATGTGAGCATGGATCAAGTATGGATTTATTAGCTTTAACGTAATCTAAGCTTGAGATGTTGAAATGAATATAAATTGAACATGTGTACCTATAAGACATGATTTGACTATGACATTAAAAATGGCCTCAACATGAACCTGAAGATGATGTGACTACAAATGTGAGATGCTTTCATATATGATTGAGTGTTCAAAATTATATATGAATTGATATGTATTTAGAAGGATAGGTACAACCTTTTATTTGTACTATTATGAATAAGAATGTGATTATGACTTGATGATGAACATGTTATTAATTTGATATGAGGATCTATATCCTTAAGGGTGACCTAGGAAGATACTAAGGGTTCTGGATAAGTGACCTAGGACTCTAGTATGTTATGAGAAGGTGATCTAGGGACTTAAGGTTGACTTGGAAAATGACTCATGATTTTTAAAAGGTGACTTAGGACACTAACAGGATTATGACAAACGAGGAATGAGATCCATGAGGTGACCTAGGACTCTAATATTGCTTATTCATGGGTGATGTTTGGCCATGAGGTTACCTAATACCCTAATATGACCTATGAATGGTTGATTTAAAGGCCTTGAGGTTGACCTAGGAGAAGAATAAGGATTCTAAAAGAGGTGTCCTAAGATCCAATATGAAATGAAGTTCTTTTATAAATATTGATAATGATGTTATGTGATTATGACTGGTTCAAGATAATGACTTCAAGTGAAAGGTTTGTTGTTTTATTATGACTTTTTATAGTTTGTGTTATGCATGATATTATAGTCCTTTACATTATATGCAAATGTAACAACGTATACTCTATACCTACATTATATCACTAATTAGGTACAAGTGATCCTATTATCCATCCTCAACATTGGAACTAGGTTACTTGACGATATGTATTGGGTGAGTCATAATGCTTTGGGGACAAGGCCTACTATCTTCTTTTTTATTCTATGCTTATGTATTTGAGACTATATTTTCTTTATATTGAGGGTGAGTCAGAACCTATCTAAGCCCCTATCTCTTGTCATGAGTTATAGGCATTTGTTGGGCCTATGTTTTTATTCAGATTTAAGTCTTATATACTCTTGTGCCATGTCTTTTTTCAATGATAAGCAATTTTTTTCTTAGATATTTTTCTATTGTTTATCTTGTATATTTAAAGTATGCTAACAGGCTTAGGTGAGTGATATTTGGGTTCCTCATTTGTTTTGTTACGACTAGGCCCTAGGATTTGGTCATGACAAACATGGTATTAGAGCACTAAGGTTCTGAAATAGTCCTCAGAGTTCAATATACCATGTCAAGTATACTTATTCATACATGCGATGAATGCCACATCTATGAGTAGGAGACTATAAGATGTTTTAGGAAATATTTCACTTCTTCATAATTTATGTCGTGCCATAGAATATATCTTAAGGTTTCCTAACTCTAATGAATGTTCTTTGATGCTTTTATATATGATACATTTAATAAGAACATGGAAGCCTAGAAAGGCTCCTATAAATAAGTATCAAGCTTCTCAAGAGCCTACGGGAGAGCTAGCTACTCATGCTGAGTTCTGGGCTAATTTTCCCATATTGGTGTATGCTTTAGCTAACCATGTTGGGCATGCTGTAGATACTCTTCCTTGTGTGTCCAACCCAGCTGCTGGGGTTAGACACTTTTCTCGGATAAACCATCCAAACTTTTATGGTTCCACAATTGATTAATATGCCCAAGAGTTTATTGATGAAATATATAAAGTATTGGCCATTTTTGGTTTATATAAAAGGCTGAGTTAGTTACTTATTAACTAAAGAGAGTGGCCTAAGTGTGGTTAACTCAATAGGTGACTTCAAGAATGGGTGATAATAAAGTTGATTGGAAAAAATAGAAGTTGCCTTTTCTGGATCATTTTTCCCTCTTGAGCTTAGGGAGGCTAAATTTATTGAGTTCATAAATCTTAAGTAATAGAGTATAAGTGTTAGGGAGTATGCCCTTAAGTTCACCAAGCTTTCAAAATATGCTCCTACAATGGTTGTCAGTTTTGTGTCAGAATGCACAAGTCTATTTTTGGGATTTTAAATTTTGTAGTCAAAGAATGTCATACCACTATGCTTATTAAAAAGATGGTCATCTCTTAGCTTATGTCTTATTCCGAGAAAATTGATGGTGAAAATTTTAAGTAGATAAGAATGAGAGGGTCTAAGAGGGCTCAATTTTAAGGTAGGTTCTGTAATGCTAGGAGTGGTGGTGGTAATGGTCGCCCTTAACAATACCAACACCTTTAAGGTGAAGGTGGACCAACTAATCCAAGGTTTTCTATGTATGGTTAGAGTCATGGTGGTAGATACTTTGTTAGTATGGGTCTTTATTTTAAATGTGGACAAATAGGTCCCAAGCTTGCTACATGTCCAAATGCTCCAAAGATAGGTCAATGAGCCAGCCCCAAGGGAACATTATGTCAAGTAGTTTAGGGTAACCATGGGTCCATCAAGGTGATACTCCTCGCAACAACAGGTTCTATGTTTTATATGCTACACAAAAGTTGGAGGAGACTCTAGATGTCCTGACTAGTATATTGAAATTCTTCGATTTTAATATACATGCTTTGTTTGATCCGAGTGCAAATTTGTCTTTTCTCACTCATTTATTAGCTTTTATGTTTTGTATAAGTGTTGAAATCATGAGGGATCCATTCTCAGTTTAAACTCTTATGGCTGAGTCAATTATAACCCGTAGAGTCTATCATGGTTTTGCATATATTAATTCCTTGTGATCTTGTTGAGCTTGAAATGGTTGATTTTGATAATATTCATGGTATGGATTGGCTATATGCATCTTATGCTTTCATAGATTGTAGGACCCAAAAAGACAAATTCCAATTCCTACATAAGCCTGTTCTTAAGTAAGTAGGTAGTGACTTAACTTTTAAGGGTTGGTTTGTCCCTTAACTTAAAGCTCAAAAGATGATTTCTAAGGATTACATCTATCATATAGTGAGGGCTAGAGATGTTGAATTTGATTCACCTACTCTTGATTCAGCTCCTATAGTTAATGAGTTTCAAGATGTTGTTCTCGAGAATTTGTCAAGTATTCCTCCCCAAAGGGAAGTAGATATTGGCATAGATCTTATCCCTAATACTGAAACTATATCTAGTCTTCCTTACCTAATGACACCGGAAAAACTAAAGGAGTTGAAGGATCAATTTAATGATTTGTTGAAGAAGGGTAGGCCTAGTATAACACCATGAGGCGATCCTATTTTTATTTGTGAGAAGAAGGATGGGTCACTTCGGATATGTATTAATAATTGATAATTGAATAAGGGGACTATACAGAATAAGTATCCATTACTGAGGGTAGATGATTTATTTTATCAGTTGCAAGGTTCTACCTACTTCTCAAAAATTGATCATTGTCTCGGCTATCATCAATTGAGGGTAAGGTAATGTGATATTCCCATGACAGCTTTCTAGACTAGATATGGAAACTTTGAGTTTGTGGTGATGTCTTTTGGGTTGACTAATGCCCTAGTTTTGTTTATGGATCTCATGAATTGGGTGTTCAAGCTATTCCTTGATACTTTTGTGGTTGTCTTCATATTACAATTTATTCTTGAAATGTTTAAGAACATATCGATCATTTGAGGTTGGTACTTTATACTTTGAGGGACAAACAGTTATTTGCAAAGTTTAGTAAATATGATATTTGGTTGCATGAGGTAGCTTTTCTTGATCATGTGGTTTCTGGTGACAGTATTAAGGTTGATGTCATAAAGACCGAGGTGGTGAAACATTATCCTAGACCATTGTCTCTTTTAGAAATTCGGAGTTTCCTTTATTTGGTTTGTTATTATCGGAGGTTTTCTCAAGGTTTTTCATCTTTTGTTTTGCCTTTAACAAACTTGACTCGAGAGAAGGCAAAATTCCAATAGTCAGATGAATATGATAAAAGATTTTAGATTTTGAAGATCAACTTACATCAGCTCACGTTTTTTACACTAAAGATGGTTTAGATATGTTTGTGGTGAGTTGTAATACTTCTAATATTTGTTTGAGTTGTGTAGTAATGCAATATCTCAAGGCTATAATGTATGCATCTAGATAACTTAAGGGGAATGAGCAGAATCATCCAACTTATGATCTTGAGATAGTGGTGGTGGTGTTTGCTTTAAAGATTTGGCAACATTATCATTATGGGGTTCATGTTGATGTATTCGCCAACCAAAAGAGTTTGCAGCATGTGTTCACCTGACTAGATCTCAACATAAGGAAAATAATATGGTTAGAACTTCATAAGGACTATGACATAAGTGTACAATATAATCAAGGCAAGGCAAATGTTTTAGTATATGCCCTTAGTAGATTGTCATGGGTAGTGTGGCTGATGTTTTTGAGACCAAGAAGAAGTTGGTAAATGATGTGCACTAATTGTAAAGGTTGGGTGTGAGGTTGGCTGACTCTAATCACAGTGGAATTCATGTTCTTAATGTGTCTGAATCTTTTTTGGTTGTAGATGTAAAAGAAAATAGCACTTGGACCCATTATTCGTTGAATTGGAAAGGTTGGTTGCCGAAAAGAAGATAGAGGTTTTCTACTAAGGGAGTATGTTGTACTTTAGTATCAAGAAAAGTTGTGTGTTCCCAATGTTGATGGCCTAAGGGAAGTGATCTTAAGAGAAACTGATAAATCTCCATATTCCATATGTTCGGGATCCACCAAAATGTATTGGGACTTGAAAGAGGTATATTGATGGAATGACATGAAGAATGATATAGCCAAGTTCATATTGGAATATTCTAATTGCATATAATTGAAGATGCAACATCAAAGCCATGTTGTTTTGACCAAAGATATTCATATTCTTACTTGAAAGTTAGAAGATGTGAATACAGACTTTGTGAATAGTTTTCCTAGCCCCCGAATAAAATATGACTCTATTTGAGTAATTGTGGATAGAATGACTAAATCAACTCACTTTCTACTGATAAAAACTTATTTCAATGTCGAGGATCATTCAAAGTTGTACATATGAGTGTTGGTTATATTGCATGGTGTACCATTGTCCATTTTATCGGATGTGGTGCACAATTAACTTCTCACTTTTCGAGTTATTTTTAAAAAGGTCATGGTACTAGGGTGAAGTTAATTATCACATTTTATCTTCAAATTGATGCGCAAGCCATGAGAAAAATTCAAACCTTGGAGGACATGTTGAGGGCTTGTGGGTTGGAGTTCAAAGGCAATTGGGATTTTCATTGTAAGGCCCCACATTTGAAATGTATGAAAGTGCAAAGGAAAATGAAATTTTGTAAATTTCATCCAGTATAAGTGGTTATGAAGGCCTCTACAGGCCGTAAGTACTTTGACTAGTCGTAACCCATGCTCGTGGAGTGATGATCAAGATTACTAAGATTTGGAATTTTCATGGATTCAATGTACGGGCTATCAGATGGCTTGTGAAATGAATTACTGTCACAACCCGGATAGGGGACTAGATGTGACATGGCGAAGGAGAACCCGAAATTCCTCGCTCAAGCCATCATAGCATCATTACACACATCATCGGTTGGGAAGCACAGAAGCAAAACACATAACACATAAGCTCTAAGGGAATCAGGGCTTTGTACTCAAGCTATGGGGATGCTGCCGGGAATAAGATGAACATGGATTCACATAGCACATAGAAATCACAACTCCCAAAATCAAGTCGTAATCATAATCAATAACATTTCTCATAATCAAGGCTCATAAGCATAATATCATATAATCATAGTAGTCAACAATTACAAGTCAACGTACAAGAGTTTAGTTTGTTCAACAAGCCTCTACATAGATAAAGCGGGGCCTCGACATAGTTTGAGGCTCACCCTCAATACATAAGTAAAACAAAATAACATAACAAATAGGTAGATAGAAGGTGGCTATTGCCCTTGAGCAAAAGGGCTCACCACAAGCAAAGTCTTTAAGATAGTCAAGCGTCGTCCTGTAGAATGTGGAAGTTGTCTCCGGTCCCTATATGCTTAGAACATATAGAAAAGAATATGGATAAGCACATAATATGTACTAAGTATGCGGGTATGCAATGCATATGACAATATAGTATGACCAAGCAACATGACAATGGGACAAGTGGTACGAAAGGAATGTATATAGACAAAGAGTAATATAACAATATGCTATGCCATAATGCATGAGATGCAATCCTATGATCATAATATAGCGGGGATGTAACCTCAACCGACAACGGAGAAGACCCGAGCGAGCTACTACCCGGATCTGGATTACTTACCAAGTAGATCCCTAATCACCCTTAAACAAGGGGAAACATACAAGTCATCCCATATAGGGAGAAATCCTATGTTGGCACATGGTTTGACGGAAAAGAGTATGGACCCTGTGAAGATAGTCCACCCAGACACTAATCCCTCGGCTTAGGCTAAAGGCCATCAAAAGTTTCCAAAATCATTTTCATAATCATTCCATATCAATGCAATAAGAGTAGCCCATCTACATAGCTTATCATATCAAGCCTTCAAAACATGTCAATGTGGTGCAAGCACCCAAAATGCTCAAAGAGCCATAACAAGAGACTATGTGATCACAAGCCTTAACATATTAAATCATAACTAGAGTTTCATCATAACAATCTTCAATGCATATTCCATGAATGAGGAACAAGAACATGGGTAATGGAATTCAAAACTAAAATTCACAATTTAAAAGGTAATTCAACATAAATCATGAGAAATTCCATATTTAAAGAATAATGCAAATTACCCATGCATAATTAAATCATAAAGGGACATGCATAATGATCCTTCAAGAGTTTCCATGAACATTCATAAAATTCAAACTCAAATCATGATTAAATCACCTAATTTCTATAGCACATAATCTCAATCAACTAAATACTTTAAAATTTAAAGAAACCATAACTTTAAGAAACTTAAAATCAAAAATTTAAGAGTAGGGTTCTTGGGTCTTCATGGATGAAATGGAATCCATGAATCAAACCCACATATCTTACAATAAACCAAAGGAATTGAAGAATTAAACAAGCAAGGTGATCTTTCCCAATTTTCTTCAAGCTTTCAACAATGGAGGTCAAGAGAATTTAGGAATTTTCAAAGAGCAATGAGGAGTGTTAGAGTGGATGAAAAGGGGTTAGGGTTAGGTTAAGGGGGTTTAGGGGACCTTAGAAATCCTAAAAAGGGCCTAGGGATTAATTACATTGTTAATTAACCAGTAATGAAATGGACAATGAACTGAAAGAAAGTGTCACAGAATTTGCTTCAGGGCACCATCTACTAGTACACGGTCCGTGTAGTGGACCGTGAGCCCTTTCAGGGCACCATCTACTAGTACACGGTCCGTGTAGTGGACCGTGAGCCCTTGCTTTGGTGTCGTCTTTGGCTTGAACTCTCGGGGATTTTCTGGATCAATTCACGAGGGGTGTCACGGGCCGTGTAGCTTCACACGGACCGTGTAATGGTCCGTGGAGCAATACTTGGCCCAGAAACCAGCCCACAACTTGGCCAACTCACTGCCCCACTTGACGGACCCTCAAACGAACCGTGGGACTTAACTTGGTCTATGGGTTGGACCCTGACCAACCTGACACCACTGGATCACCACACGAATCCCCATACAGACTGTGGACCCTTACACGGTCCGTGGTCCTATCCTTGGGCCATTTCCAGAGCCTATATCCAGCGTCTTCCGAATTACGGGCAATCCACTGTTTTGGCCATAACTTTCTCATACGAACTCCGAATTGAGTAAAACTAGTTGTTTTGTGAAGATAACTCAAAGAGATTCAATTTTATATGTATTAGACCACACAGTTTATTCCCTACCAAAATTTATGATTCCTCAAAGTACAATTCTCAAATGGCCTCTCTAGGCTACCAAAAGGTCCGTTTTGCATTAGGCCACTTAAACTCAACCCCCGGCTACCAAAATTCAACCCTGGCTAGTATAACATCATACAAGATTAACCATAAGAAGTTTTCAAAAAAATTTGGGTTGTTACATCATCTCCCTATGGGAACATTCGTCCTCGAATGAGCTAAGACTATGACTTGAGGACATCAATCATAAACAAGAGACACTCTAACAAAAAATAAAAAGATCATGCGTCATATCAAAAGTCTTTCAAAACTCCTGTCAAAATATAATTTAAATCATTTTCATACTCATGAATGCATGCAATGTCATGAAACTCAAGAAATAAAAAATTAGGACAAATAAAGGATAGAACCTAGTACCTTAGGCTTGAGTAGATTGGAAGAGGTAAGGATATCGCTCCATCTTGTCCAACTCTGCTTCCCATGTTGCACTCTCCACTTGTTGATTCCTCCAAAGTACCTTGACTGGCGCTACCTCCTTATTGCGAAGCCGCTTCACTTGTCTATCTAAGATCTAACCCGGCAGCTCTTCATAAGTCAGGTTCTCTTCAATCGTCACACCCTCCGACGGTGAAATTGCCTTTGGGTCACCAACCAACTTCCTCAATATAGATACATGGAAAACCGAATGAATAGATCTCATGTCTAAAGGCAAGTCCAACCTATATGCTACATTTCCAACCCGTTCTACAATCTCATAAGGTCCAACGTACCATGGGCTCAACTTGCCATTTTTGTCAAAATGCAATATGCCCTTCATGGGGGACACCTTCTATCTTGACCCGGAGAGGGGGCCTAGATATGACATGGAAAAGGAGAACTCGAAAGTCCTCGATCAAGTCATCATAGCATCATCACACACATCATCGTTCGAAAGCGCGGAAGCTAAACACATAACACATAGCAAAGATCTCTAAGGGAACAGGTAAGTAGGACTCAATCTATGGGGGCACACTGGAATTATGGGACTTTCAACATAATCACATAGTCATTAACATTTCTCCAAAATTCATATCCTAAGTGTAGTAAATGACAATCCTCATAATCAAGACTAATAAGCATAGTATTACATAACCAAAATGTTTAACATAACAAGTCAACGTGCAAGAGTTTAGAATGGTCCAACAAGCCTCTACATGAATAAGCAGGGCCTCTACAAGTTTGAGGCTCTCCCTCAAAACATAAGAAAATAAACAACATAAAATAAAATAGGTAGATAGACGGTGGCTATTTCCCTTGAACAAAAGGGCTCACCACTGGCAAAGTCTTCACAAATGATCAAACGTCGTCCGGTAGAATGTAGATATTGTCTACGGTCCCTACATGGTTAGAACATGTAGACAAAGAATATGGGTTAGCACAATTAAACACTAAGTATGCGGGCATACAATGCACATGACAATATAGTATGATTAAACAACATGACAAGGGACAAGTGGTATGAAAGGAGTGCACGTAGCCAAAGAATAATATAACTAGATGCTATTCCATGATGCATGAAATGCAATCCTATGATCATAATATAGCGGGGATGTAACCTAAACTGACAACATGGATGACCCGAGCGCGCCACTACTCGAATTCAGACTACTTGCCAAGTAGTACCCTAGTCAACCCTTGAAACAAGGGGATACAATACAAGTCATCCCTTCTAGGGAGAAATCCCATAGTGGCACATCGTTTGACGGAATGGGCGAGGCCCATAGGGATAACCCACTTACGACCCAATCCCTTGCTGCTAAGTCTCATCCCACGGGAATACATATATATATTCATACAACTTCAAATCGATAGACTTACATTTCTTTTCAAAACCAAGCATCATTTGTCAAAACCAAACCATTGATCAAATCATGTTCATGCTTAGGCTAAAGGCTATCAAGAGTTTTCCCAAAAAATCATTTTCATGATCATTCCATCTAAATGGAATAATAGTAACCCATCTACATAGCTTATCATACCAAGCATTCAAAATATGTCATGGTGGTGCAAGGACCCAAGTATGCTCAAAGAGCCAAAACAAGAGACTATGTGATCACGAGCCTTATCATATCAAATCATGCCAAGAGTTTCATTATAACAACATTCCATGCATATGTCATGAATGAGGAACAAGAACATGGGTAATGAAATTCAAACTTAATTTCACAATTTGAAAGGTAATTCATCATAAATCATGTGAAAATCCATAATTAAAGCATAGCGCAAATTACCCATGCATAGTTAAATCATAAAGGGACATGCATTTTGATTCTACAAGAGTTTCCATGGACTTTCATAAAATTCAAGCTTAAAACATGATTAAATCACCTAAAAACTACAACACATAATTTCAGTCAACTAATTACTTCAAATTTTGAAGAACCCATAACATAAAGAAATCTTAAAAATCAAAAATTAAAGGTTAGCGTTCTTGGATCTTCAAGGATGGAAGAAAATCCTTCAATCTAATCCCACATATGTAACAACCCGAAAATTTTCAAAATATACTTATGGTTGGCATTCTATGATGTACTACAAGCCATGGTTGAGTTTTGGTAGCCATGGGTTGAGTTTAAGTGGCCGAATGCAAATTGGGCTAGTTAGTGGCCAAGAGGGAAAGTTTTGGCAGTGTACTTCAAACAGTCATAACTGTTTCTGTGGGATGAACCATATGATGTACCACATAGTAAATGGAATTTATTTGAGTTATCTTTTCAACACAAGTGGTTTCACTCAATTTGGGGTTCGGATGAGGGAGATATGGCCAAAACAGTATGACTGTCTGAAACTCAGAAGCCATTGGAGATAGGCTCAAAAGAATGGCCAAGGACAGGGACACGGACCGTGAAACTTTTCACAGTCCATTTGGAGTGTCTTGTGGTGTCACAGTGAGCTTGTGGTTCCCTGTAACCACCCCTAAGCCATGTCTAACTCAACGAGACCTTGGACGGTCCGTTTGGAGCTAGACGGTTCGTCCACTATCCTGTGAAGGTGGACAGTGGCTAGGCCAAGGCTTGGCCATGGTTTTTCAGGCCAAGTATGGTTAGAAAGTGGGTTACACGGCCAGTCACAAGTTGAACGGACCGTTTATGTGTTCGTGAAGTGTAACAGAAAGTCCTCCGAAAGTTCGCGCTGAAGAAATGACTAAGTGTGGTTGGACGGCCAGTTGAACGGCTCATGTGCCTGTTGACAGCACTGTAGCTGCCGTTTGGGCACTGTGTACAGTTAAAAGTACCATTTTATTAATGGTATTTTCGTGATTTAATATTCCCTAAGCCCCCTTTTGGTCCCCTAAGGTCTTCTAAATCCCTAAAACATTCCCTAAACCCTCATTCATCCATTGAAACTCTTCTACACTCTCTTTAGAAATTCCAAAACCCTCTTGGCCTCCATTGAATCTAGCTTGTAGAATTTTGGGAAGAAGACTTGATTACGTTTGATCTTGTTGGTTGTTTGCTTGGATTAAGGTATGTGGGACTTGATTCAAGGATCCTCTTTCATCCTTGAAGAT
>JBCEWC010006397.1:0-23096 GCA_038996855.1 Solanum aculeatissimum
CTTTAAGTATCTCATCAGTCTTTGTATTTATCAATGACTCCAAAGCATTGAACCTCTTGTCAACCTTATAAAAAAGACGTTAGATGTAAGTATCATACTACTTAACACTGTCATTTGTTGAATAAATACAAAATATATTTAATAATACAACATAATGTCACTTACATATTTTTTGAGATATTTCTTTGCTTTTTTAATATCTTCATTCAAGGTTCATTTTTAACGAGATGATGAATATTAAGGTGTATCGACGGACTTTGCCTTTGTTGACGATTTTGCCGGAATCTTGGTAAAATCTACACTTTTCTTCTGCTTTGATTGTGTTCCTGGAATGGCCTTAGTAGCGGGGAATTCCCTAAGTTTTTTGGAAGGGAGTGGAGTTGATGAGGATGCACTACACTTGGACCTTCTCAGCAAATGAGCAGGTGGTTCGGTAGTGAAATCTTCAAATCCAGATGGCTCGTGTCTCTCTATGTTGCTCGGCTGACCAGATGGTGTGGTCTGAATACCGGATGAAGATGGTTGATTGGATGAGAGATAACTAGTGCCTGACAAGACACATCTTTCCAATTCTTCCGTGGTTGGCACCATATTGAAACAAATAACCTAGACAAAAATAATTTAAATACTGATGAATATCAGCAATTCGGAAATAGAAACGTACAAAAAATATTAAGCTTTCAAGCCTGCAAGAACATTGTAAACTAAAATAATTTAGGAGTTTAAGCAATGTTAACTAACATTCTGATAAATACCCCTGATTTTCATATCGGATAATAGGCAATGATTAAGTAAAAATCATAATAAATAAAAGATTGAAAATAATTAGACATAACTGATACCTCGCTGAATATGGTAGACATTAGAAAATTATATTTTGGACTTAGGCCTGTAACTTGCCAATTCAGGATTCTGGGGGTGGTGTTTCCACACTTAACAGCAACATCGTCATGTATTTTAGAAGCGCACTCGTATATCCACACGTTCAGTGCATAAGACATGTCTGATAAGCGATACAACTTCTTGGATTTCGTAAACGCTTGTCAAAGGCTTTTGATCAATTTCTGGAACACTACTTGTCCCCACGGGTAGTGTACGTAACTGCCATCTTCAACAAGTCGGAAGTGGAGTAATGGAACAGACGACTTGTCAATTTGAGAAAACATGAACGTGTGAAGAAAGTAAAGGATCGTCATCTGTACAACGTCTTCGTTATTGTCCCACTGGCTAATTTTAAAACGTTGAACCAGTGTCTTTATTTATGACGTTACGTGATCCTAGAAAGTATTTTTCCAACAGTTTGTTGCTGGTTGATACGGGATAAGAATGATCGTCAACATTGCCTGAACATTTCAATCCAGTTATCATGGCAAAATCCTTGATTGTGAATCGAAGGACATTTCCCCTAGCATGACGAATATGGAACTCGTCCATCTTGTTTTGATTGACCTCAAGCAACAACAAACATTTTATAATCTGTCCTTGAAAATTGTAGTGAGGTATATTCAGGTATGGACCAAAAATTATTTGTCGAAACTGTTCAAAGCAAACTTCTCCAATAGACTTTTTTATATCTTCTGTAAAGGCGGAGTTGTAAGTGGCTTCAAACCTTAAACAATGATTGGGAATATGTTTTACAACATATGTTGTGCCCTGCAAGTACCAAAAAACAGGTTTGTATTGTATTTTCATGATTCGAAAAAATTATATCCACAGCAAAGACAATTGTGTAGTTGATTTGTGATTTAATACTTGGGTAATATTCTATATTATTTCTATTTTTAAATTTGATACTTTAATCTATGTACATAAATTAAAATTTTGATATTTGAATTAACCATTTTGATACTTACAAAATTTTAGATTATTTATGTTATAGATACGTGATACTTGAATTTGTGTACTTAAATTAAGGTTTTGATACTTGAATGAATAGATTAGATACTTTAATAAATTATACTATTTTGTTATAGATACTTGATACTTGAAATGTGGAAACATGATACTTGAATTATATGTTCATGAAACATATATTGTATATTTGAATTATTATTTTCTTATTTTTTAGACACAAATGCAATTCCACACACCCCTGAAATTACAAGTTTGATACAACAGTAAACACACAACAAGAGTGTAAGTATACAATTTTTAAATTGTTTGAGTTGCAGATACTTGATACTTGAAAATTTGTAGATCAAATTATATTTGATACTTAACTTATTTGTTTTCCAGATTATGAACTACCACATGCATTTTTCACGAAACACCTTTTGTGCTTTACATTTGTGACTATTATTACACAGATTCAATTCCCCCGACATTTTGACAAACACCTGGTGTGCTTTAGTGTCTAAAATTTATTTTCCAGAAATGGAGTTCAATTCCCCGTGACATTTTGACAAACACCTGGTGTGCTTTGGTGTCTAAAATTTATTTTCCAAAAATGGAGTTCACGTATAAACAAACAAATGCATATTTTTATAGTTGAAAACAACAAAATCATCCAACATTATTTCAAACAAGAATGAAACAGAAAAAATAGTAGGGCGATTCACACCTTTGGCAGGGGAGGTCGACTTGGGATGGCCACTTCCTTTTTCGCCTTCTTTGCATGTTGAGTTGTGCCTTTTGATCTCGAATTTGATGCTCTTTTGATAATCACCTCAGTCGATTGTTGTGAGTCCTATTCAAAGGACCCATCTTGAATATTGTAAGAATCATCGCTTGTTTGTTGGGAAACCATTGAAGAACTTCGTTGATAGGATGACAAAACAATGTTTGTTATGAACTTTAGAAAAAAAAAATCAGAGTGCTGGATTTGAACAAAAAGATTTGTGGAGATTGCAGTAAAATTAGCTTGCTATTTTTCTTTGGGAATGCTTTGAAGAAAGAATGAAGAAAGAGAGTTGAACTTCACATTAAATGTGATTGACATTGATTTGACTTGTAAAACCCCCAAAAAAGGCGTGAAAAATGGTATTAACCGTGTTGATAAAGAAATTTTGTGTTAAGTATCTACAAATAAGGAAAAGAAGTACACATTAAGGGATTTTTGTAATATTTTCATATGGTAGGGAATATTAGAGATTTGGGTAACTTAAGTTGTGTAGTTTTGTAATTTTAACTTCTTTTAGTTCTAATTTAAATTAATTTTTTTTGCAAAGTTAGTCAAATATTTTAATCGTCAGTCAACCGCACGTTAGCTAACACTTTAAGTGATTAATTTTTCTTAAAGTGGAAATTGAACTCTTACCCATTTTTTCTAATTTTAAGATTTTTTCGGTTGAAATCTTAAAATAAAAGTTTTCTTAAAAATTAAGTGGTGACTTTGTCTTTTTCCTAAAATTGATTTTTACTTAAATCAATTGAGTATTAAATTGATTTTTCCGAAAACAATTCATTTTTTCAAATTAACAGAAATGACGACTTCGCTAGGAAAATAATTAGGTTCTAACCTTTAGATTAGATTATTTGACTAACTATTCAGGTTTTTTAATAATTAGTAAATTTTACTTTCCTTTATTTGCATTTTATATATTTAAATTATGTCTTTATTATTATATCTGTTCATGGCATATTTTTGCAACTGAGAATTAAAATGTGTTAGGATAAGGAGCGTATCCGGGCTTGGCTCTTTAGAAAAAAAAATTTCTTTAGAAATAGTAAATGGGCAGTTGGATCGCGATCGTCCATCACTATTTATTATTTCACCTCGAAATTTGTTCAACTCGGGTTCAGGCCTGAACGAAACCAAATCTCATTTCTAAGCATTAGCGTAGGACACTTAATATGAGGCATTAAGTCCATTAGTAAACCGATCTGAAATCTTATTTTCAGAGCATTTGAAAGACATATGTCTTGATAACCCATTATTATCTCTTTTTTGTATGTATGATCCGTTTTCTCAAATTCAACATGATTGTAGAAATACCTCAAAAGTTTCAAATGTGATGAAATACTGAACGTAGAACAGGGAACTCAACAAACCTATGGAACTGTTGCCTTCACTCATGCATGCTTACTGTATTGATATCATAGATATTGGGGTTATTGAAGAATCAGAAAAGAAGAAGGTATCTTGATTCTCAATAAGCAAATTGGGAATCATTGTGCTGCTTATAGTCAAATAGATCTTTCAATATTTTAAAGTTATTTGATTGTTTTTCCATTGAAAAACATGCAACAAATATATAACATTTGAACTTATATTCACCAAGTTTTTCACGGGATAGACATATTTTCATTTTTAGAATTTACCTCTTTTTATAAAATCAAAAAAATTTCTAACTTTTTATCTTGGAATTTTATTTTTTGTTTTGCTTACTATCTTTAAATAAATAATATATAAATCTTCCCAGTATCAATTTATGTCTTTTTATATCCACAATAATTTATTTTGACTGCTTTGATTCCTTCCGGGTGGAATACGCTTAAAGAATCATTACAATATTGCATTTTAGCTTAGAAAACATTCTATAACATTACACTTTATTTTATGAATAAAACTATATTTTCTTCTTTTTGATTAACAGAAAAAAGTTACAATGTGCACTCCCTTGCAAATGTTTTTGCCCTTCATTAAAATACTTTACTTCAGATAAAATCATTTTTTTACTATTTTTTAAAATTTATTATTTATTTAATTTAGTTTCAAGATTCACTTTTGAATTAGAATTTCTTTATATTTAGAATTCACTTTTGAATTAGGATTATTCTACATAAATTATAGTTATAGGCTATGAAAAAAAAGGAAAGCAAAGGAAAAATACTCGTATTATTTTTCTAACTAGGTAATAGCCCGCGTTTCGTGTTTTCATAAGTAATGTAATTAAGTTTATTAATCTTAATATTAAAACTAACAAAATACTCTAAAGTTATTAAGTTCTTTCTATATAGAAAATTTAACATTATCAATTTATCTCAAGAACTTCTATTAATATATCATTGTCAAAGTCATTATTATCTTCAATAATATTTTTAGATTATAACGTTATTTCTTGATATAATTGGTTTGTCAATGGTGCTTGAACTCCCTAACTTAAATATTAAATTACTATAATACCCCCAACTTAAAAATCAATGAAATATACTTTTATATTATATTTATTTTATTTTATTATATTATATTATATTAAAAACAAATAATTTTTCATAAGTATTGTACTTTTTCGAAAGGTTGTGACTTTTTTAAAAAATTGTGATTTTTTCGAAGAATTGTGCCTTTTTCGCAGGATTATTACTTTTCTGAAGAATTGTGACTTTTCGAAGGGTTATGAATTTTTTGAAGGGTTGTGATTTTTCTAAAGAGATTACTATAATACCCAACTTAAAAATCAATTTATTATATTTTAAAAGCGGATAATTTTTCACATTGAAGGATTGTGACTTTTTCGAAGGTTGTGATTTTTTTAAAGAGTTGTGACTTTTTCGAAGAGTTATGAATTGTGACTTTTTTTCGAAAGGTTTTGATTTTTTCAAGGAGTTGTGACTTTTTTGAAAAGTTGTAAATGTTTCAAAGAGTTATGACTTTTCCGAAAGATCATGACATAGGATTTTGAATTTTTCGAAGGATTTTCAAAAGATTTTGACTTTTTTGAAAAGTTGTGACTTTTTTGAAGGGTTATAACTTTTTCGAAGGGTTATTGCTTTTTTGAAGGGTTGTTACTTTTGCGAATAGTTATGACTTTTTCAAATGGTTGGGACAGGATAAAGTATCGTTTAATCAAAAATGATGTTTTTTGAGTTTTGTTAACATCTATTGGGTTTTAGAAATCAATTTTTAAAATATTAAATTATTTAATTTAAAAATAAATAAATAAAAATTATGTGAAAAAAGAGTTACTAATGCTCGGAACTATTACAACGTGCACTCTCTTACAAATGTTTTGTTAGATTAATAATCCTCATCATGGACTATCAATCAATAATCTATACTATTTGAACTTTTCGCTATTCATTAAAAGACTTTACTTTAAATAAAATCATCTTTTCATTATTTTTTTAAATTTATTATTTATTTAATTTAGTTTCAATTTTCAAGATTCACTTTTGAATTAATTTCTTTATATTTAGAATTCACTTTTGAATTAGGATTATTTTACGTAAATTATTGTTGTGAGCTATGAAGAAAAGGAAAGGAAAATATTAGTATTATTTTTCTAATATTAAAGATTTTGAGATTAACTAAATTTTAGATTATCAACATTTTCTTAATAAAAGTACATAATATGACAAATTTAAAAAGAAAAAATTCAGTAAAGTTACATCCAAAATATTAAATTACTCTTTTTATATTTAGAAGTCTTTTTAAAAAAATTAAATTATAATCAATTAATTATTTAACTGCTAACTATTCAACTTCAAAGTATTACTTTATGTATTCATAAACTAATAAAATATTATATTAGGTAATAGATTTAGGACTAAACTAATATCTTTAGGATTCAATTATTCAAAAAAAAAAAAGTCAAATAATTCAATAATGAATGTGACATTGCCATCGAGTAAGTAAAAGGAAAATGTTTAATAGATTTAGGATTCAAAAAATATATCTGTAAGTTTTCCTCAGTTTTTGTTTTCTAAAATTGAATATATGGTAAGAGTTAATATTTTGGACTCTATATTTAATTATTTACTCCTCACAAACTCTTTTTTTTTTTTAATTGGGGGTAGGGAATCAAACCCTCACCAATAAGCTTTGGTCATGGTTTATTCTTTTTGGTTGATTTCTATTTTTTTTACTCCTCTCCTTTTTGATATTTTGGCTGAATTTTATTTTTTGAAGTCCTTTTTATCGTCAAGATAACAAGACGATGGAAGTTTGTAACGATCCAGCCCGCTAGTGATATCGTTCGCTTTGGGCTTGGGCCTGCCCGATTTTAAAATGCGTCACTAATAGGTAAAATCTGTTTACTTATATACCCAACATCTCTCCTGTGTTTTGTCGATGTAGACATCTCATCTTAAGATGGATTGTTACATACACCCACTCTATGGACTCAGTGCCCTTGCTGAAGTTTGTTCCAGCGTTGAGATTCGCCTAGACTCAGTATTGAGGTTTGCCCCGTCTCACCGAGATACGCCTAAACTCAGTTGAACTCTGACCCACATTAACAAGGCTGACACAGAAGTGACTCTGATACCATCACTAACGACCTAGCTAATCCGCTAGTGATACTGTCCATTTTGGGCCTAGGCCCGCACAGTTTTAAATTGCGTCATTAGTAGATAAGATTGTTTACTTATATACCCAACATCTGTCATATGTTTTACCGATATAGGACATCTCATCTTAAGATGGGTCGTTGTAACAAAATTATTATAATCGATTTAGTGGTGGATTTTTATTAATTGTGCTTTCTTTCTATACACACATTCAAAAAAAAGTTGTGTAATTGTTCACTTGGATTTTACAATATTGATCTTTTTGTTATTGAATATGGCGTATTAAACTATTGCATCCAAATAATAATTTATTTAGTTTTATACAAATGAATATTATATCTATTTTAGTGACAAGTATTATTTATATGTAATTTAAAAATTGACACAACATGCAATACACATACTGAACGAGTCGAATTCATTATCGAAAGGATAGACTTGCCAAGATGGATCAAGAGAAAATGCAAGACCAAATTGTCTACTTTCTAATATACTCAGTAATGTTGGTTGTGCATATGTCTACTTTCTAATATACTCAGTAATGTTGGTTGTGCATATTACTTACACACATAATTTCATATAGCAGTAATAGATAATAACCTTACAAAACAAGCTAAACCAATTACAACTGATTAAAAAATTGGAACTTTGTTTATCTTTTTAAGCCAAATCCATTGCAGCATACAAGGAATAAACTAAATATATGCTCCATATTCATATAGAAATTTTATAAATATATGCTCCATATTCATAAAAATAATAATAATGAATAATTATTTGAAAAAATAGTAAATAACAACAAAAATTTAAATTAATTTAGAATCTTCATGTTTTTAAAGATATATAGATGAATATGATCAAATATTATTTTTCTTATAATTCTTTGTATAATTATAAAATGCATTTACTAGGTATGAAAAAAATTGTGTGGTATATTGATATTAGATATTAATTGTCAGGAAAGATAATTTTTTGTGCCCAAAAACATAAAAATAATTTGTTGATTGATTTAATTTCTTGTGCCAAAGAAGTAGAAATGATTTGTTAATAGATTTCTTCCAAATTTTAGGAATACAACAATATTAAATGGATTAGATTTTTACAAATCTAGTTATGGAACTGCTCATATTCAAATAGATAGATATTTCAATAATCTAAAATCTTTCAATTTATCTTTCTTTGAAAAACAGGCAACATATACATAACATGTAAACCAAAGATGCAGCAAATACATAACATGTAAACTTATATTTACTAAGTTCTTCACAGACATTGGGCTTGTACATTAGTGGCTTATATTGTAGGAGCATTCCTGGCTATGTATATTATGATTATTATTATATATGTATGGGTGTGTGCTTGTGTTTATTGTATCCTATACAGCTGACTTTCATGTTCTGTGTAGGTTGTGTTGATTTACGTCGTTGTATCTCTTATGGTTGTGACTAGAGATCTAGGACAAGTACCCCGAGATTGGAAAATTGGTTTGCCTGTAGGTGGGATCCGACAAGCGTCATCATGACCGGAACTGGATCGCAAAACATGCTTACCCTCCCCTTAGTCTTTGATTACTATGTGATTGTGGAAAGTCCTACTCCCTATAACATCCCCATAGCTTGAATCCAAAGTCCCGCTTCCCTTAGAATTATTTGTTTGTTGTTTTCTTATGCTTCCGCAACCAAGGATGTGATACTTATGCTTAGATGCTTGTTTGGGGCCCCTTTGGGTTCCCCATTGGCCGTGTCACACCTAGGCCCTAGGCTTGGGGCATGACAAACACACAGGCTCGTAGCATATCCTCAAGGACCTTAATGGTATGCTCAGACTGCCATCGGTCTGGAGATGGAATGTTATACTCAAATCAACCCGAGTGCCCAACTCTCGCTAGAAAGCCCTCCAGAAGTTGGAGGTAAACCGTGAACCTCGATTCTATATAATAGATACTGGATATCATTTGAGTAATATAATGGAGATGTGAAAGTGATGACATGTGTATATTGAATTGTGAAATTATGCCTAATTGTTATTGATCAATACTTGTGAGTTGATATTGTGAATTGGGCTTGTAATGCCAACTGATGAAAATGTAAAAGTATACATGTTGTTCTACTTGATGACTTTGATTTATGTATCATGCAATTATATATTGAAGTACTTGAGATATTGTTGAAATTGTAGAACTAACTGTTGTGAAATATATTGGACTAAATGATATAGTCTTAAGTTATGATGACAAACGATTATTGAAAAACTTGAACTATGATATGATGTGATTATTATGTAATGTGTTGATGATGACACAAGTGTTGAAAGAACAATGAGAATGAATGATGATTAATGAATAAAGGATATATGTGGACATCTTGTTTATTCTTATACTTGTGGGAGTGATTATTGTGTTGTGATGACATATATTTGTTTGATGCTCCATTGATGATGAAAAGCTGAAGGGAAATGGTTCCGACTAGATGACAATAAGCTTGATTTGGCGTGATTATTGAATGCATGGGTAATGTTGACTCTTTGCATACTCTCATGCATATATGATACGTGTTTATGTGTTGCCGAAGGGAAATGGTTCTGGCTAGATGATAATGATATTGAATTGATGTGATTGTTGAAAGTGTGGATAATGTTGACTCTTGCATACTCTTATGCCTATATGATACGTGTTTATGTGTTGCATTGACATGTCGAAGGGAAATAGTTTCGGTAAAAGAAAAAGAAAAAGTAAAGTCGAGGGGAAATGATTAAAAAAAGAAAAAGAAATAAAGAAAATGTTGAGAGGAAATGATTCTGGTGGATAAATGATCCATGTGTAGCCCCCATGGGTTCCGATCTGATTATATCGACGGATGTGTATCGTAGGACAGACATGCATCACAAGCTCTTGACATTTGCATCATATTATTTGCATTTCATTCCATTTCATATCATTCCTTACTTGAAAGTTGATATATGTACTAAGTGTGATGTGTTGAATGACTCTAATCATATAAATTGAATGACTCTAATCATATACATTTACTAAGCAGATGTGTTCTGATGGTTACCCTTGCATGTTTTACTTGCAATTAGCTATTTTACTGATTAATTTAGAATTATTTTTTTAGTTCAATATATTCAGTTTAGCCTATTATTTCATTTAACTATTTTACATATTGTACATCTCATGTACTGACGTCATTTGTCGTTGTATTTTTGAATGATTCAGATTCAGGTGTTCAAGATCAGCAACAAACGCTTCACTAGAATCTTTTTTTCATCAGCTTTTGGTGAGACGTCTTTGCTCTTGAAGAGCTCCCATTTATTTATCTAATTTGGTGTTTAGTAGACATTTCTAATAGAGTATTTAAGTAGTCGTGGGTCTTGTCTCGGCACCTATCTCCAGTTTAGTAGAGGCTTCATAGACGAGTTAGATGAGTCGGTCAAGTTATTACTTTTAGATATTTTTAAACACATTATTGTTATTCAGACTTCTACATAAAGTTGTTGAGATGGCTTATTGTGTGTGAATTATTGTGATGCTCATCTTTTATAAAGCTTTCACTTAAGTTGTTCAATCTCCCCCATAGTAGTGAGCTAGCAGGTCAATGATTGACTTGGGACCAACAATTTTTTTGAGTGTTGACCATGCTCAAGGTGTAGGCTCGGGGCATGACATTGAATCTCGAGAACATCTCATGGACTATGCCCGGAAGAGTCGCAGAAGCTCTCCTGGGTTTGGATGAAGCAGGTACATAGACAAAGGATAGGATTAGGTGGAGTTTTGTTCTGGCTAGTATCTGGTAGACAATTTTTCAAGGAGAGAACCCTAAAATGCTATGAGAGATATAGTATTGACAAAATCAAATTGAATTGTATTTGATCTTACGTTTTTGGTGTAACCAGTTGTATTTCAATGATACTATTTCTATCCTTGATGTTTTAGATCTCTATAGTCACATATATGATAGTAGTTCATAAAATACTCATATAAATATGGTTTCGATGTAACCTATGCATATTTTATTTTATAACAGATACAAAAATAGTTGTATTATCAAAAGAGATCATTAATCTCAAAATTAGTTATCCCTTATTCTCTAATCCCAAAATTAATTATCCCTTATTCTCGTACCAGACGAGCACTTAAGGTGAATGGTGTAGTGCTCAAGAAGAGTTAAGTCACTTTTGTAAGCTTACATAAGTGTTACTTTCTCTGTTTCAATTTGTTTGTCTAGTTTTGATTTGATGCGGAATTAAAAAAAGTAAGATAGACTCATGAATCATGTGATCTTAAACTAAAAATATATAGAAAATACCTAAATGTCATCCAATCTTATAGCCTGAAACATGTGATGTGGACAATTAAAATTAAAAAGTTGCTAAAAGAGAAAAGCGATTCTTTTCGAAACGGATGAAAAAAAATAATAAGACAAGCAAATTGAAACTTCATAGTGTTTGATTTTTAAACCAAAATACATTAGAGTGTGTGCTTAATTATGAAATTCTCTGATATGAGGAAAATGATAAAGACAACTCGAGAAAAATACTTCTACATAAAGATTCAGTTGCTGCCCTCCCACTCTTTAGTAATAACCAACCCCCTTGATTTCTGTTTGTTCTTCACTCCCTCCTTTCCCAAGGAAAACCAGACGACCTGCAATGCCCAGGGAATTAGGATTCTTGATGGACAATAAAAAAGTTCTATACAAATTTGCCATCTTCCTGGACCTATTGCCCATCCTGCATCACTACAGGTATTAATAGCTGGCAAGATTACAAGTACCCATGCTTTAGAACGAAAAACTTTCTCCAAATGATAACGGTCATAGAGATGGTGCCTCCATTAGCGATACCATGAGGTTTCAGAAACAATTCCTTGTTTATCAAGACACAACTTATTGCTCAGAGAGCCACACAAGCATGGTAACCTAGACAACAGATTGATAGAATCTAGTATATATATTTCCAACCTAGTACGTCCAAAGAGAATATGCAATTTCTAGTCGAGGTTAAACACGTATATAGACAAAGAAAGCATAAAACTCATTTCTGATGGCAAAACGATTGCGTACTAGAGAAACAAAATAAAAGCTATGTATAGGGCTGAAATAATAAACAGAATTTAAAACCTATATTGCTCGTACTCTTCAGAAATGTCAACAGATGTGCAGGATTCTCTAAAAGTAGTGTATTTTTGGAGAATCCAACATGGCTGCAGCATTGAAAGTGAAGAGTCTGCACAACTTAGTTTAAAACTGCATGCGGGAAAATGCAAGAGAAATTAACTGCAGTGAAGAAATAGAAAATAAGCATGATGCAGAAATAGATTTAAAACTATATGCACAAAAGTGAAAAAGCAACTAAACTTCACTAAAAAAGTAGTAAATTACCATTTTTCCGTACAGCAATCTCTCGTATGCGCCGTACGAGACCAGTGATAGGATCAGTGAAGATTTTTGTTTCAAGGTTACCCTCCACATACAAGATTGAACTACAATGAGCAGTCCATCAAACAGTTAACAGAAGGTGAGATCATTTGAAAGGAGATGGAAAGCAGAAGTATGAAAATACAGTTCAACAGAAAGTAAGCATTCAGTAAAAAATGCACAAGAAGTTTTCACTAGACACCCAAATTCAATCGCTTTTTCCTTCCTGGGAGGAAATGGCCCTCAAATTAGCTGAAAATTTAGCGATTAGTTACATACTTTTTAAAAAATATTGTGTTGTATACTGTGAGGTCCATCCCCATGTCACAAACTTGGCGTATTTCTCATTTCTTTAATGTCAAAGGTTGGCAAGATCTAGAGGAAAATCGAATATCCATATGCCAATTTACTTGCTAATTTCCTTTTCTTCTTGAAATCAAAAGTTGGTAAGCTGTGAAGAAGAATTGTTTTTCTTCTGTTGAATATTTGGAGGGCAGGCTACTGCATTTTGCATCTATAAAAGGAAGGGTCGTTCTTCATTCTCAAATACACCAAAAACAAATAAGAGGAAAAAGTTGAATATTTGGAGGGCAGGCTACTGCATTTTGCATCTATAAAAGGAAGGGTCGTTCTTCATTCTCAAATACACCAAAAACAAATCAGAGAAAAAAAATAGTGAGGAAAAATAATGTGATAGCAATATTTTAGTGAAGTGGGAAAATCAAAAGAGAGATTTCTTTTAAGTGCGGAATAATCTTTAGAGTATTTACTCAAACCTACAAATGTAAAATTCCTTATTACAATGATATTAGTTGTTTCTCTCGACCCGTGGTTTTTTTTCTTATGCAAAATGGTTTCCACATAAAAATATTGGTGTCATTATTGCTCTTTTTTTGGTTGATTAACTCATTATTGTGTTCCGCTTTTATTGCTTCTATTACCGCAATATGGCAGGTTTATTTCCAACAATTGGTATCAGAGCACAGGTTTTGCTCATTTATAGAAATATTTTTTTGGGTCTATGTACTAAACTCGGTGAAAACAATATCTGGAGTAGAGTATGAGGTAGCAAAATTTAACGATGACAGTCGTTTCTCAACATGGCAGACAAGGATAAGGGATTTGCTCATCCAACAAAAAATTGCACAAAGCATTGTGCGGCAGATCCAAAAAGCTTGAATCTATGAAACTTGAGGATTGGAAAGAAATGGATGAAAAGGCTGCTAGTGCAATCAAGTTGCACTTAACAAATGATGTGGTTAACAACATTATCGATGAAGAGAGTGTATGTAACATTGGGACAAGGTTAGAAAAAAATACACATGTCCAAAATGCTGAAAAATAAATTGTACCTAAAGAAGTAGTTGTACTCCTTATATATGGGTAAAGGTACGCTGAAAAATAAATTGTACCTAAAGAAGTAGTTGTACTCCTTACATATGGGTAAAGGTACGAACTTGGTCACATTTAAATATGTTTAATGGACTAATCACGCAACTGACAAACCTCGGAGTAAAGACGGAGGAGGAAGATAACGCCATTGTGCTCCTGCACTCATCATCTTCCTATGACAATTTAGCAACAACCATCTTGCATGGTAAAGACTCCATTGAGCTGAAGGACATTACATCAGCGCTCTTCTACTCAATGAGAAGATGAGAAAAGGCCTGAAAATTATGGACAGGCTCTCATCACAGAAAGTAGAGGAAGAAGTCGCTAATGAAGTTCGAGTAACTATGGTAGATCAAGAGCTCGTGGAAAGTCCAAGGTCCGATCAAAATCAAAAGCCATAAATTGCTACAATTGTGATCAACCAGGTCACTTCAAAAGAGATTGTCCAAATCTAAAAAGGGGCAAAAGTGAAATCAGTGGCTAAAAGAACGATGACAACACAGCTGCCATGGTGCAAAATAATGACAATGTTGTTCTCTTCATAAACAAGGAAGAGGAATGCATGCATTCGGCAGGTGCAGAGAATGGGTGGTTGACAAAGCAGCATCTTACCATGCTACACCGGTAAGAGACATATTTTGTAGATATGTAGCAGGTGATTTTGGCATCGTGAGAATGAGTAACACAAGTTACTCAAAGATTATGAAGATCAGAGACATTTGTATCAAGACTAATGTCGGATGCACATTGGTACTGACAAACGTGAGCCATGCATTTGATTTGCGAATGAACTTGATCTCGAAAATTGCTTTGGACCAAGATAGATATGAGAACTACTTTGCAAATAAAAATGGAGACTTACCAAAAAGACATTGGTGATTGCAAAGGGAGTTGCTCGTGGCACGTTGTACAGGAAAAATACAGAAATATGCCGAGGTGAATTGATGCGGTTCATGAAGAGATTTTTGCAGATTTATGGCATAGAATGGGTCATATGTGCGAGAAAGGATTACTAATTCTTACCAAAAAATCACTCATCTCTTTTGCCAAAGATATTACGATAAAACCTTGTAACTATTGTTTATTTGGTAAGCAACATAGAATCTCATTTCAAGCATCGTTTCAAAGAAAGTTGAATATACTTGATTTGGTAAATTCGGATGTTTGTGGTCCAATAGAGAGGATTGATGGGCGGTAATAAATATTATATCGACGGATGTGTATCGTAGGACAGACATGCATCACGAGCTCTTGACATTCGCATCATATTGTTTGCATTTCATAGCATTTCATTCCATTTCATATCATTCCTTACTTGAAAGTTAATATATGTTCAAAGTGTGATGTGTTGAATGACTCAAATCATATATATTGTTGAGATTGAACTATTGAAAGATTGTGACATATGTTGAATGACTTGGGCCTTGTATATTGTGGAAATTTGACTATTGAGGCACTGTGATATGATATCGTAAATGTTTATATTATCTATAAGGTATATGCTGGCCTTTCTTGCGTGCAGGTTTTGTAGTCCAGAGGTATGTGGTCGGGATGGAAGGAGTGCTTAGTTCTTTATTCTCTACCTGTGATTAAGTCTGCTTGTTGGGTACCTTGATACTCACCCTTGTTTTCTACACGAGTGTAGGTTGTGAGTCCGAATTTTGCTGACGTTCTTCTCCTCCTTTTGGACCGAGCTATTGCCAACTAAGAGGTAGTTGTTTGTTGCTCTAGCGTACTCTCAAGACTATCCGATATGTTACTAGTTTTGTTCTATTTGAGAGATAAAGACTATTGAGACTTGTAACATTCCTTCTTATTCTGATGTATTAGAGGTTTGTGCCTTGTGACAACCAGTTCTGGGATGGCTTAGTTGGATTTATGTCTTATAGCCTTGTTATTATTAATGTTATGTTGTTTTAGCTTTCGCTTTATCTTGTTTTATGTTGTTGTGACCTGTTTAGGTTGACTTGTCTCAATGGGGTAAAGGCAAGTGCCATCACACCCGATTTCGAATCGTGACATTTACACATGTTCTAAAGGAACAAAAAACCAAGCTAGCTGATAAACTTACTCTTTGTATATTCATTGGATATGGAGATGAAGAGTTTGGATACCGACTATGAGATCTTGTAAAGAAGATGGTCATTGCAACTGTTGATGATCTATTTGAGAGGGCCAAGAAAAATAATGGTATAGTCCCTAACCTTTTTACCATTCCTTCTATTTCTAACCATCTCATGTGTAGAAATAAAAAATTTCTGCTTTTGGGGCTGAGATATTTGAGTTGAAGGTCTTTCAGAAATAACCTCTCTATCTCTATTAGGTAGTGGTAAGGTCTGTGTATATTTTACCCTCCCCAGACTCCACTTGTGGGATTTCACTGGTAGGTTGTTGTTGTCATGTGTAGAAAGTATGATCGATGAGGTGGTTGAGCAGGGAGAGCAACTTGGTGATTATACCGAGCAAGTGAAGTACCCTTCTCAAGATGATAAACAATCTCAACCTCTGAGGAGATCAAAAAGGCAAAGGATAGTGTCATCCAAGTACCCTTCCTAAAGAGTGTGTCCTCGTCAATGATGAAGAGGAGCCAAAAAGTCTTAAAGAAGTGTTGTATCATCTAGAAAAGAGCCAGTGGTTGAAAGCCATGCAAGAAGAGATGTAATCTCTATAATAAAATGGCACATACAAGCTGGTTGAACTTCCAAAGGTAAAAAACTGCTTAAGTGCAAGTGGGTCTTTAAACTCAAGAAAGATGAAAATGGGAAGTTGGTAAGATATAAAGCTTGATTGGTGGTAAAAGACTTCAAACAGAAGAAAGGTATTGATTTTGATGAAATCTCTCCACCTATGGTCAAAACAACTTCCATTCGAACTATTTTGAGCCCAGCAGCTAGCTTAGATCTTGAAAATGGAGCAGTTGGACGTGAAAACTGCATTCCTCCACAGAGATCTGAGAGAGGAGATTTATGGAGTAGCTAGAAGGATTTAAAGTATTTAGAAAGAAACACATGGTGTGCAAATTGAATAAGAGTCTTTACGGGTGATCCATGTGTATACTTCAAAAGATTTTCTGACAACAACTTTATTATTTTGTTATTGCATGTGAATGGCATGTTAATCGTAGGATAGGACAAGAAGTTGATTGCCAAGCTAAAGGAGATTTGGCCAATTCATTTGACATGAAGGACTAAGGCCCAACACAACAAATTTGGGGTATGACAATTGTTCTAGAACGTACAAGCAAAATGTTGTGGCTATCTTGGAGAAGTACATCGAATATGTACTAGATTGCTTTAATATGAAGAGTGCTAAAGCTATTAGCACACCTCTTGCTGGTCATCTGAAGTTGAGCATGAAGATGTGTCTTACAACAAAGGAGCAGAAAGAAAATATGGCCAAAGTTTCTCACTTTTCAGACGAGAGTTTGATGTTTGCAAAGGTATGTATGTATCAGACTTGATGTTGCTCATACAGTTGCTAACAGGTTACTTGAAAATCCCGGCAAGAACACTGGGAAGCAATTAAGTGGATACTTAGATACCTGAGAGGTACCACAGGAGACTGCTTGTGTTTTGAAGGATCTCATCCAATCTTGAAGGGCTATACAGATTTTGATACGGCAGGTGACTTTGATAACAAAAAATCCACTACTGGATATATGTTTACATTTTCGGGGGAAAGCTACATCATGGCAGTCGAAGTTGTAGAAGTGTGTCGCACTCTCTATAACTGAAGCAAAATATATTGCAGCTACTGAAGCTAGCACATAGATTGTATGGCTGAAACGATTTCTTCAAGAACTTGGATTGCATCAGAAGGAGTATGTCGTCTATTGAGACAGCCAAAGTGTAATAGACTTGAGCAAGAACACCATGTATCATGCCAGGACAAAGCATATCGGCGTGGGATATCTCTTAATTCGAGAAAAGATAGAAGACAAATCTATGCAGGTCATGAAGATCCCTAAAAGTGAGAATCCTTCAGATATGCTGACCAAGGTGATATCGAGAGACAAGTTCGAGCTAGAGAAGAACTTGTCAACATGAACTCAAGTTTTAGAAGCTTAGAGTTACGTCCTTTAGGTGAATGGGTCTAGAGGGGGGAGATTGTGGGGTCCATCCCCACTGGACTTTTCATCTATAAAAAGGAGGTTCTTTCTTAATCCTCAAATACACCAAAAACAAAGGAGAGAAAAGAAGAGTGAGGCATCATACAGGGAATTATCTATGAGGAAAAAGCGATATTGTAGTGAGGTAGGAAAATCAAAAGACGGATATTTATTTTGAGTGTGTGGTCATGATCTTTAGAGTATTTACTCAGACCTACAAATGTAAAATTCCTTATTATAGTGATCTCAGTTGCTCTTCTAGGCCCATGGTTATTCCCTTATTCAGAAGGATTTCCATGTAAAAATCTTGGTGTCATTATAGCTTCTTTTTGTTGATTAACTGATAATTGTGTTCCACTTTTATTGTTTTTATTACCGTACATATTATTTTTGTGGCAGGTTTATTCCCAACATATACCACTGACCTATTCTTTAGGGATGTACTGAAAATTTCTTTTGGGATTCTTAAGATTTAGGGGAAAATGGAAAGCATCGAATAAGCCAATTCTATCACTGCCACTCATTCAAGGCTTAACCTTCAAAGCAAGCTATCATATTGACTTCACAACAAATTAAATTAAAAGTGGCTAGATAAACACAACCCTCATCAGGTTGAATTTTAAGCAAACAATGATAAACATTAGCTAACACAGGAAATCACAGGCATAAGTGAATGGCATAAGCCCAAATATAACTTAAAAATCAGTAAAGAGATGGAGGAAACCAAAAGCATACCCTGGAAGAATACTCTTCATGGTCATTTCCCCCAACATCTGTGGATAGATTGAGACCCTGTGCCACTGAACTGCACATCTATTGGCATATTCTCTTGGCTCTTCATGATCAAATGGCCTCCTGTTGTTCCGAATTCCACCTGTTCCAAGGGATAACAGAGTAACTGTAGTCCCACTTTTCAACCTCTTTTGTGTTGGTGTCTGGCCAACTTGACCAACCATGATTGCCTGTCTCGATTCCACAGAAAAACATCAAACCAACTTATATTTGCAGAGTTAATATACTTATGACTATGAATGTTGCCTCTTCTTATCTTACTTCGTTTAGTGGGATAGGAAGTAGGTATTGCAGCTATACCAATTTCTCTTTTAATACTAGAAAGACCATAATTTTCACACTGCTAATTCAAACACAACTCAATCAATCAACCCTTCCCTAATCCCAATTTAAGCTAGGGGTACGGTAGATGAATCTTCTATATCCATTCTGCTCTATTCAGATCCATTTTGTTTCAATATTATATAACTCCGCTAAAATGCCAAAAGAAAAAAAAAACAAATCCTCACTCAATCATCAAAGATTTACAAGCATATAAACACCATTATATGTATGCATGAACTCTATTGTACATGTTATAAAATACATAAAGACAAACTACTATGAACTGTCAGGATCATATCTGGGTGAACTGTAACATGCAAAACAGTGTCTAAATCTATTAAATGCCAACAACAACTATCACTAGACCTCAACCTCAAATATGTTGGGATTAGCAATATGAATCCTCACAAACATGATTCTCCATTTAAATTCATATTAGACCAATATCATGTATAATAAAAATTAAAGAACCAAAAAGTCAACAAACAGTACTAAACATCTCTAAAAGAGCTAATAGACTCATAAAAAGCATAGGACCTAAAGTAAGCGTACTAACATGACTAAAAATATAATACCTATATAGATCTTTTTTTATTTCTTTAACAATTGAGATATCCTGAGGACCAGTGGTGCATAGTTCAAAACTCAGTAGATAATGGACTCACCCCTCTACCACTCCACTTAAATGCTAGGATTTAGTCTGCGGCAAAATTTGAATACCTGAAATGGGCCTAATCCACAGATCATGTATTACGTTTTACCACTAGACCAAGGCCTTGGGGCATATCACCTATATAAATCCTTATTTTTCATTGTGCACATCTTTCGCTAAGTTTACATGGTACTAAGAAATTGCAGTATTATGAGGTTACTCCATCCATGTGATTTTAATTCTGCCTCGGCCTTTAAACACATTAACTCACCATGGTTTCACGCCTATGAACTGCTGCATCTGGAGGTCAATGCAGGACATGACCAAACCATCTCAATCGACCTTTTCTTATTTGATCCTTAATGTGTGCTACTTGCGCCTCCTGTCAAACGTAATCATTTTTAATCTTGTCTAATCTTGATTGACCATAATTACATCTTAATATTTGCATCTTCGCGAGCCTCATATTGTAGACATGGACAATTTTAATGGCCCAACAGTCACTCCCATATAACATTGTTGGTCTCATAACTGATCTATAGAACTTACCAGTTACTTTGGTGAGCATCATTTATCACAACACTCTAGCAATACTTCTCCATTTCAATCATCCAATTTTGATTCTATGCGTTATATTTATCTTCATCGATCATTCCATTTCCATCTATAACAAGTCTAGATATCTGATATTTTTGCATTGAGACACCAAATTCTTGCCTCATCTCACCTCAACTTCACTACAACTTCTTCTCCTGACTTAACTTGTCATGAATATATCCAGCCTTACTCCTACGTAGCCTTACACCTTACTTTGTCTAGTTTAAACTTTTGGTTAACTCCCTCATTGATTTCATTAATCAGAACAATTTGTTCATCAAATAACATACATTATGCGAAATCAACTTGTATTCTGTAGCTTTGCTAATCCATAACCAGGGTAAACAAGTACGACTCAATGTCAATCCCTGGTGTAAGACCACAATAATGGAAAACTCCTTCATATCTCCTACCACTGTTCTAAGGCCAGTGATGACTCCTTCATACATGTCCTTTAAGACACTTACAAATAAAATATGAATTTTTCTGTTCTCCAATGCCCACACAAAGTACCTTTCTTTGGTAATCTATCATATGCTTTCTCCAAACTCCAAATAATAGATGCACAACGTTCACAATCTAGCTTCAATTATCATAATTCACCTAGTAACAAAGTACCTTTCTTTGGTAATCTATCATATGCTTTCTCCAAACTCCAAATAATAGATGCACAAGGTTCACAATCTAGCTTCAATTATCATAATTCACCTAGTAAATACCAACTTCTAATCAATTCCCGAGCGGACACAGAACAATTACACGCACTTAAACCCCATTATATTCATGCATACCAACTATTGGTTCATTCATATGTCATCACATATAAAGCCACATATTGGTAAATACCAACCTCCACCACCCCCCACCCCACCCCAAAAAAAAGAAAAAAAATACCTATCCCAATGGCCAACAGTCTTTTCCTAATACATTCCTTGGTATCTCAGAGTCAATGCCCCAATCTCATCATTGGAGGCGGAGGGTCCTTTTGACTAAGCTATCCCTCCTAGTCCATGGAGAGAGAAGTTCAAGAAGTGTAAACTTGCCTCCATTTGTTATAATTTACCGTGTAATACCAACATCCAAGCAAATGTCAAGTAAACTTTCAGCACTAAACATGCATATAAACGCCAATATGTATTTGCAATAACCCGCTATTCTCATCATCAACAAACAAAAATACACTATTTCATTTTTTTTATCAAGAACAAACAAAAACACACTATTTCATAAATGCAAACAGTTAGGATGGCGTTCAAATGAATAAATAACATACAAAATCAATGTCGGAATCTGTTAATGTCAACACATGAATACACAAGGTCTGCATATCTATCTCTATTTATCAGAATTCACCTTGTAAATACCAACGTCCAAGCCATTCTCGAGGGGACGTTCAATGAATTTGTGTTCTTGCTTCAACTCGGAATCTAAAGGTGATGAAAACTTAGTTGATTCTGGTTCGGCGTCCGAAGCGGGCCTCAATTCAGTGTGGTCCGAATCCGGAGAGGAGAAATTGTCTGTGGCTGAAGAGCAAAAAGACACTGAAGACAGCTGAGAAGCTTTTATTGAGCTAGGGTTCCTCAGCATCGTGCGTAAGAGCTTTCTTGATAGTGAAGACGCCATTGATATACCTTTCAATTTTCTCCAGAAATGTTAATTTCTCGGCTGCTAAACCCTTTGGTGCTGTTTGGTCGCTAAACCCTTTGGTGCTCTTTGGTGGGATTTGGGAATATTAATTCTACATATTGTATATATTACTATTAACTCTTCTTTTTTTTACTTTGGAAAACAAGCAACAAATACATGCCTCCATTTTTAGAATTTACATTTTTTTTTTAAATACAATTTTATTTTTTATTTGGCTTACTATCCTTAGAATAAACAATATATAAGATTTTTTTTCAAACACTAAGACCCTTTATTATAGAGTTTTTATAATTTCTTCTCAATACTAATTTATTGAAATATTACAATGTGCACTTTCTGAAAAATGTTTTGTTAGATTAATAATCCTTATCATGGACTATAAATTAATAATCGAGTTCATTAGTCAAAGGATCGACTTACCAAGATCGATTAAGAGAAAATGTGATACACAATTGTATTTCTTGTTACCACTTATGTTAGCAATGCATATTGCTTAAACTCATAATTTTATATAGCAGTAATAGATAATAAGTAGGGGTGAACAATTGAGAAAGAAACAAATTCTACTAATGGATTAGTTTCTCTTGATTTGGTATTGGGGAAAAATTCAATTATACACTCGATTATAACTTTAAAAAATCAATTCAAGACCAAATCAATCCAACATTATATATATATATATACAAATTATACATTAAAATATTTATTTTGATATAATTTATAAATATTTCTTATACTTTTTTATAGTCTTTATCTTTTAATATACGAAAAAGGGTCTAAAATGCCTTCAAACTATTAGAAATAGTATAAAAATACCCTTCATCCACCTATTGGCCCTAAAATACCCATATCATCTATCTTTAGGTCCAAAAATGTCTTTCATTTACCTTTTTGGCTCATTTATAAACTAATAACCCTCTCTTTTTAAAAAAATATTTATTATGTTTCATTTTCTTATGGAATAAAATAAACCTCTATCTCTAATAGATTTGTTTCCATAATT
>JBCEWC010006398.1:0-23095 GCA_038996855.1 Solanum aculeatissimum
GGGTGTTTGCAGTTTTCACAATCGAAGGCAATTAGATATATGGAAAGTAAATATATCTGGTGGAACGAAATGGCGGGGAATGATTAGTTTTTAAAAGACTGGATCGAGTTATTGTAAATAATCTTTTTTGGAGGAGTTTCCCTCATTAGTGATTCATCACTATATCAGACAATGGTCAGACCACACTCTTTTACACATGATCTGCAATTTCGAGGAACTAGTTGTGAAGCCTTTTAGATTTTTAAATTTTTGGCCAAAACACCATCAATTTAAAGAGTTAATAAGGCAAAATTAGCAGCTAGATTTTATTGGAGACCCTTTTATCGAGTTTCAGGCTAAATTAAAAAAGGTGAAGAAGGCTTTAGCATGGTAGAGCAAGGATAGGTTTGGGAATATCTTCTAGGAGATTTCTACTCTTGAAGATATTATTAAGGCAATGGATATGTAACTGGAGATAATGTCATCGCTAAAAAATAGGATAGAACTCAGTATAATGGAAGCCATATTGAAAACTTTTGTTAAGATGGAAGAAAAGTTTTGCAGGCAAAAAGCTAGGATGAAATAGTTTATTGAGGGAGAATACAATACCAGATTCTTTCATTTCTTTGTAAATGGAAGAAGGAAAAGACTTCATATTGTTGATATAGAAGATGAGCATGGACCAATGATAATAGAAGATGAGCATGGACAGATGCTAAATTCAAACCAGCAAATCGGGCAAGCTATTGTGAGATTCTTCCAAGAACAGTTTTAAGAGGATAAGGAGTGTACTGATTTTTTAATGGTGAAGTGTATTCCAAAATTGATAAATGAAGAGATAAATGAGAAGCTTGTCATCCTACTAGAGTTGGAGAAAGTGAGGAAGGTAGTTTTTGAGATGAATGAGGATAGTGCCTTTGGATCGGATGAATTTTCAGGAGCTTTCTTTCAAACCTACTGGGAAATCATTGGGGAAGATGTCACCAAGTTGGTAAAATCTTTCTTTTGTGGGCATGAATTACCTAAATGTATTACTTATACCAACTTGATACTCATTCCTAAGAAGGAATCAGTGAGAAATTTTACTGACCTTAGGCCAATAAGTCTAAGTACCTTTGCTAACAAAATCATCTCTAGAGTGCTACATGACAGGTTAGCTGAGGTGCTACCACTTATCATATTTCAAAATCAATCAAGTTTTGTAAAGGGCAGAAATATAACTAAAAATATTCTGCTTGCTTAGGAAATTATAAGAGATATAAATAGAAAAGCTAAAAACTTCAATGTGATCAGAAAGTTGGATATGAAAAAGGCTTATGATAGAGTCTCTTGGGTATTTCTAACAAAACTTTTAAGGCAATTTGAGTTCTCAAAAATCATAATTGATTTGGTATGGAGGATTGTGTCTAACAACTAGTACTCTATCATTATTAATGAATATTCTCATGGTTTCTTCCATTCTATAAGGGGTCTCAAGTAGGGAGACCCACTATCACCTACGTTGTTTATCATTGTTGCTGAGGTTTTATCCAAGGTTTTAAATGGTTTATAGGAAGATTCAGATTTCAAAGGATATAGTTTGCCAAAGTGGAGCCCTTACATAAATCATTTTTCATATGCAGATGACACTATTCTATTTTGCTTAGGAGACAAGGTATCGGTGATTAAGATGATGAGGGTGTTAAGAAACTATGAAGACATCTTAGGGCAGAAGATCAATAAATCAAAAAAATCTACCTTTATGAAAATACCCCTTTAACTGTGGCAATCAAGTTGTGGAGGCTGACAGGGATAAGGCAGGGTAACTTTCCTTTGATTTATCTAGGGTGTCCTATTTTTTATGGAAGGACAAGGACTGTTTATTTTGAAGATTTAGCCAAGAAGATTGCCAAGAGAGTTTTATCATGACATAGCAGATTCTTAACTTTGGGGGGGGGGGGGGTGTAAATACATTCTTATAAATCATGTCCTACAATGTATGCCTATATACTTCTTATCTGCCATAAATTCTCCTAAAAAGCTGATTGAGCAAATACATCAATTATTTGCAAAATTCTCTTAGGGAAGTGGGGGTGTGAAAAGAAAATATTGAATAACCTGGGATGACATGTGTTACCCAAAGGAGGAAGGGGGTGTTGGTTTAAAGTCTCTCCATGATATTAATAAGTCCCTATTTGAAAAGTTATGGTGGATCTTTAGGACTTCTACCTCTTCTCTATGGAGCTTTACATGTGGAACAAGTATTACAAACAATGCAGCCTATATTGAAGATAAATTCTGGATCTTCTCAAGTGTGGAAAAATTGATTGCTATTAGGGAAGAGGTAGAGCATGAAATTTGGTGGCAAATCAAAGGGGGCAACTCCAGTTTTTGGTTTAATAATTGGACCAAATAGGGTGCCCTATTTTTCATTGAAGGCGAACAAGCAAGAGAAGAAGAAGTTGAGGTGAAGGATTTCTATAGAGATGGGGAGTAGATTGAAGATAATATGAGAATGAACCTGATAGAAGACATGATAATATAAAGCTTGTTGCTTCAAATGAGGAAAATGATAAATCCTAGTGGATGGCAAATGCTAGAGGTATTTTCTTAGTGGCATCAGCTTATGAAATCCTGAGAAGAAAAAGGAGCAAACTGGATGATATGCATTATATTTGAGTGAAGGGACTCCCTTTCAAGATTGATTTTTTCCTGTTAAGGGTATGGAGAGGAAGAACTCCTATTGATGATAATCTTAAAAAAATAAAGGTTAATGCAATTTCAAAATGTTACTACTATGAAGAGGGTCATCTGAAAACTATGACATATTTATTACTAATAGCTACCATAGCCCAAAAGCTATGGAAGCAGTTTGCCTCATGTGTAGGTATTCACATTGATGGGTTGCAGCTGGAACAATTGGGATTATAAGGCCAACACTAAGTTGGAGCAGATTCTAAAGGCAATCCCAACAATCATAATGTGGGAGATATGGAAGCGGAGAAATGCTAGAAGACATGGAAAGGACTATTCCTATAAGAAGTTAGTTGATCAATGTCAGTGGACACTGTATCAACTAATAAGGGACAAATACCCTTGATTTAAGAATGTCCCAAGGCAAAGGAAGGATATGGTGGACATGTTGCAGAGTTACAAGAGTAATCTTTACTATCACATAGTGAAATGAAATTTTTCAGAAGAAGGTTGGGTGAAATATAATAATGATGGAGTTAGCAAAGGTAATCCTAGTAACAATGCTTATGATTTCTGTGTTAGAGATAGTAGAGGTGATGTAATATATACAGAAGCAGATAATGTTGGTATTGCTACCAATATGGAAGCTGAGTCATTGACAATTAGTAGAGGTTTGTTATACTGTTTAAATAACAATTTTGGTCAGGTGATATTGGAATCAGATTTACTAGGCATCGTTAGAATGGCTCAGAAAAGAGTGGAGGGTACTATGGGAATTAATGGAACTTATTGAAGAAATTCAGAGAATACCAGGCCAAATGAATGTGCAGATAAGTCATATATACAGAGAATCAAACCAGTTAGCAAATTATATTACAAATATGACTATCAATTCAAAAATCAAATAAAAATATCACAATTTTATGGATTTGCCAAGTAGGGGAAGGAGGTTAGTAAATATTGACAAGCAGCAGATACCTTCAGTTTGAATTAAGACAAGACGAATTAACAATAATCATAACAAACAGAATGTCTAGATACAAAGTAATGATAATAGAAATACACAACCATTGTATGTACATATCAGAAAGAAATACAAGTTGAAGCAATAAAGTAATGCAAATTTTAATCTATGGCAGCTAAGGGAAAGTGTCACTTGCAAATGTTGAGGGCCTTGGAACCTAATCTACAGGTAATGTAGCATATGGCTCATCCTTTAGAGATTCCATCAGGGAGTCAAGAACCCATACTGAGCAGCAGACCTGCAGAAAGGGAATGTCCAGATCGAAAAAGGGGAGAAGAAAGGAAGTAAGTACTGAAGGAAAAAGACCAAGACACAAATCTTTCAAAGTAGAGATATTTGGCAGAATAAGAATGACAAGTATGATGGTTTATGGCCCAGAGAAGCATGGTAAAGATTCTTGCATTTGGTAGAAGGAGAAGCATAGATAGAGGAGGAAAATATAGGAAGATCTAAGGATACAATTAGGAAAGTAGTGAAAATTGAGGCAATAGTGCCTCTTAGGTTTTGAAATTAAAAAAGGTGACAACTTTGACCTTGTATTAATTAAAAATTAATTATGATTAAGTTAATAAGGGACCAAACTGAACATTTTAAAAAGTTCAGCAACTACCTTTTTTTAAAGAAACTTTTATAAGTTTAAAAAAAAAAATTTTTTTTACATCTTTTCAAATCAAATCAAACTCTTTAACTTCTCAGAAGAAAATTTTCCCTTTCTCCTCTTCCACATTCACCGGTCAAAACTTTTCTTCTCTTCAGCCGATTTAGGCGCAATTTTTATTAGAGTTTTCATCATCTTCTTCTTCTTCATTTGTTGCCTTCACTGCCTTTGTTGCTACCGAAGTACATTGTCATCATTGGTCTTCTCCTTTTCCCGCGTCATTGTCATCTTCCTCAAGGTAAGATTTTTTTTATTTTTTCCACTGCTATGGTTTTATTTTTTATTGTACAAATGATTATTTAGGCTTAGAAAGATTAAAAAGTATGTATTTTGTTGTTGCATGCTCTAATTTCTACTTGGTATTGTTTGATTTGTTGTTGTACTCTTTGAAGATGATAATTTTGGGTATGGGTGTTGTTATTTTTGTAGTCATTTTGAAACAAATGTTTGATTGTTTGGTTGATTTTAGGTATCGGTGTTATTGTTGTTGTTTGATTTTTGTTGTTGTAGTCATTGTGAGAAAAAAAATTGGGTTGGTTGGTTGATTTTGCGTATTGGTGTTGTTTAATTTTTGTTGTTGTAGTCATGAGAAAAATGTCCAGTTGGTTTGGTTTGGTTGATTTCGAATAGGGTTGAAAGCAATTGTTAAAGTATTACAACAAGTGCGTAACTGGGTAAGGTTTTTCTTGTTTGTATTGTTTGATTTGTTGTACTCTTTGATGAAGGCAACAAATATGAGCATTGTTTGTTTTGTTTGATTTTTATTATTGTAGTGGTTTGTGAAAAAAACTATTAGGTTGGTTTTGTTGATTTTGAGTGGGGGTTGACAACAATTGTTGAAATACTTACAACAACTGGGTGGGGTTGCTCTTGTTGGTATTGTTTGATTTATTTTTGTACTCTTTGAAGATGAAATATTTGGGTATGGGTGTTGTTGTACTCTTATTGTACTCTTTTGAATGGGGAAAGTCTCGTGCTTGTTGGTGTTGATTGACTTGTTGGACTCTTTGAGGATACATTTTGGGTATGGGTGTTGTTGTTGTTTGATTTTTGTTGTTGTAGTCATTGGGAGCAAAATATTTGGTTGGTTGGTTGATTTCGGGTATGGGTGTTGTTGTTATTGGTTGATATTTGTTGTAGTAGTCATTGCGAGCAAAATATTTAATTTGTTGGTTGATTTCGGGTATGGTTGATTGCTCGATTTTAAAGTATTGACAGTAATTGTTGAACTAATTAGAACAAGTGTTGTGATTGTTGTTTTTCTTTAATTTTAGTTATTATGCTTTTTGTTAGAAAAATATATTACAGGCCCTAATTTCTACTTGGGTAGGGTTGTTCTTGTTGGTGTTGTTTGATTTGTTGGACTCTTTGAGGATACATTTTTTAGTATGTGGGTGGTGTTGTTTGATTGTTGTTGTACATTTTTGTGAGAAAAGAACACATATTGTTCATGTAGGGAGGTTCTTCAGCAGTCGTTGTTTCTTTATCTTTATTGAGAGGACTGATCAAACTAATAAATTATCTCTATTTTATGACAGGACTATCTACTTTAATGGTATGATAGAAAAGAAAAAATATTAGATTCGATTTTCCTACTAGAGCTTCCAGAAGGAGGGTCGTTGTATCTGATGAAGAAATGGATCAATCAAAGCAAGAGCTGGAAAATCTGATTGAACAAGTCACTGTTCAAGCTGCTGCAGGTGTCAGTCTTGCAGTTGTTGGTCGCACTTACTCAGCTACTTCACCAAGTCCATCAACTGCTTCACCAAGTCCCTCAGTTGCTAAACAAATTCTGTCAGCTGCTGCACCAAATACATCAGCTATTGCATCCAATTCAACAGCTGTTGGGGGCATTCCTTCATGTACTGGTGTCACTTCCACAACTGCAGGTGTTAGTACCTCAGCTATTGCACCAAGTCACTCAGCTAGTGAAGACAATACCTCAGATGTTGCACCAAGTCACATAGCTGGTAAAGACAGTCCCTCAGCTGCTTCAGAGACTCCTACAGTGGTGACTTTCAGGTATGATGGGTATGACTTTGAGACCCCAGAATTTTTGAATCAAGGTGAGAGTGGCGACCTCGGGATAAAATCTAAAATGGGAAAATAATTTAATGATTTTAAAAAAAATTAGTAGATAAAGATTTGGATAGATTTTTTAGGTCTACAGTATTTGAAAAATACCTAGATATTGGTGAAAGCAACACTCCACGGTTTTAAATGAAGCTAATATATCAGCTTCTTTGGCGCTGGATTAGAAGTGAAAATAATTTTTGGATAAATTTTTGTGGCATGCCTATATGTTTTGGCATAAAAGAAATTGTGATTGTGATCGGGCTAAATTATCACCTACCACCTCCTCCTACCTCCCAATCTGAGAAGGTCAAGAGAAGATACAAAAGGATTGTTGATGCAATGCAGAAGAAGCATTGCAAATCGAAGGAGATGCTTGACCTCTTGAAGACAAGTAATGTTAAGAAGAGTATGAAGAAGTCTCTGTGTTTAGTTTATTTTGTTCATGAGATTTTCATGGATAAAGATCCAGGGACGAATGCAATGGATTGTTGGTTCAAAATATCAACTGACTGGAAGGCATTATGTGCCTATCCTTGGGGTCGACATAGCTATGTCCTCACTGTGCAGTATTTGAGGAAGGTTGCAATATCGACAAGAAAGTCCTCAAATCTATACGATTTTCCATGGACTTTTATGGTAAATTTTATTTATTATATTTTTATTGTAGCATTTTCTATATTTATTTATTATCTTAATTAATAATTATTTGTGTATTTAATTTATTTAGTCTTGGGCTTTTGAAGTTATTCCTCACATACGAAAAATATTTAAGGAGTTCTACGAGGAAGTATCTTCTCCATGACTTCTTCGATGGTTGGCAGCGCCAAATAATGATAAAGTTGAGGTGCACGAACTCTTTGATCCACCGGAGGACGAAGTAAGTGATGCAACAGTTATTGTCTTCTCACTAACAGCTGTTGTAATTTATTAATAGTTATTGTCTTATCATATTTTAGTATATTTGTTAAGATAATTTTATTTAATTTGTAGATTATTTATCCGTGGTTAATCGCGACTGAAAGTGAGAAGGAGATGAACTTTTGGACGGGATTTGTGTCATTCCAACAAAATGAAGAAGACTCGAGAATTTTGAAGTTGGTGATAGATTTGGCTAGTGTAACGGCCATCAAAAGAGATTTACCTGTAGATGTTGGTTTTGGGGTAGATGTTGATGCTGTTACTAGGGCAGCTATAGGTGATGTTGTTGGGGCAAGTGTAGATGTTGCTAGGGCAGATATAGATGATGCTGATGGGACAGGTGTAGATGTTGCTAGGACAAGTGTAGATGTTGTTGGTGTAGCTACTAGATGTTGCTGGTGTAACTATTACTGGTGTAGTTGCTGATGAAACAGTTGTTGGGGAAGACGTAGCTGCTGGTGATAGAGAAGGATTTTCTCCTCTTGGTGGAGGTGATTTTTGAACTCCATTCACTGTCGATAGATTCGATCATGTAGCTGTTGGGACTTCTAAGGTACCTTATGATAGTTGTGCTTGTGAAATTTGCAATGACAGGGCGAATAGGATGGTGGAAAAGATAGAGTCAATTGAGCGAACCTTAAATACCTTGATCTCAAAAAGAGGTGTCATTCCATCATCAAGGGTGGTATTGTCATATACTCCTATTCGTGTGCAAAGGAGGCGAAGACAAGCTTCACAAGCACTCATGAGCTCCAGGAAGAGGGCAACAACTGCAAGGGATGAGCAGCAAGCAACAACAGTTAGAGAGGAGCAGGAAGCAACAACTACTACAGAGGAGCAGCAACCAGTAACATCTATGGATAAGCAGCAACAAGAAGATGATACAAAGGAGCAACAGCTGATGGGATGATGTTGTTTATTTAAAGTTTGGATGATGTTTATTTAATGTTTGGATAATGGATTTATTTAATGCTTGGATAATGGATTTATTTAATATTTGAATAATGGGTATTTTAATATTTAGGTGATGGATATTTTTTGAATGTTTGGATGATGGGTATTTTTAATGTTTGGATTATGAATATTTTATTAGTTTCTACACTTTTGGAGGATGTTGATGATGGATAGTTATTTTATGAACATATGTATTTTTTATTTTTTGACTTTTTGAAATGTTGACGATGAACATTTTATGTTATAGAAATATCTTCTTTTATAGAAATATCTAGTGTAAAATGACTCACCAAGTCAATATCTTGTTGGGGCTATCCTTATATCTATTGTGAACCGACTCAGCAATTCACCTACTTATTGGGACAATCTTACCATTTGCTGTAAAATGATTCAGCAAGTCAGCATCTTGCTGGGGCTATCCTTATATTTATTGTGAAACGACTCAGCAAGTCACCTACTTGTTGGGACAGTCCTAACATTTTTTATAAAATGACTCAGCAAGTCAGCATCTTGTTGGGGCTATCCTTATATTTGTTGTGAAACGACTCAGCAAGTCACCTACTTGTTAGGACAGTCCTAACATTTGATGTGAAAATAACTCAGCAAGTCAGCATCTTGCTAGGGCTATCCTTATATCTGTTATGAAATGACTCAGCAAGTCACCTACTTGTTGGGGCAGTCCTAACATTTGCTGTAAAATGACTCAGCAAGTCAACATCTTGCTGGGCTATCCTTATATCTGCTGTGAAATGACTCAGCAAGTCAGTTTATATTGAATACTTGCATATGTAAATGTCATATCTAGTGAAAAATTGAATTGTGTTTGTCCAATTTCAAATTAAAAGCTAGATTCAGTACTGATCTTATACAATGATGTGGTAATTAGACAAGTTATATACAATCTATTGAGTAATTGCATATGTAAGTGATGGTGATTAAGTAAATTTATTATTAGTTGGTTGTGTCAATATATTTTATAATATATGAGGTAAGGTTAGTTCAATGTCGAATTACATACTAGAATCAGTAATGGTCTTATACATTGAGATAGTAATTACACAAGTAATAGGATCATAGTTGTAGATCATACTTATTTTAGTTGATTTTTTTATTAATTAGTTCATTTGATAATGGTTATGGATGAATATAGTGATTTTAGTCCAATTCAACACTAGAAATAAGTTGATGGTAAATATTTTTTTTGAATTTATTATAGCAAGTTGTCTAGTTATTGTACTAGTTGTAGCAATTACTGTAAATTATCTCAGCAAGTTATGCAGTTGTTGATTTCTTTTTAGCAATTGATGTAAACTGGATAGCATTTGTTGTAAAGGCATTAGCAATTGTTGTGATGTTGTTGTAAAATTCATAGCAATTGCTGGTAAAGTCAGCAATAATTACTATAAATAGTATAGTTATTTCTGTAAATTGTGTAGCACTTGTTGTAACGATAGTAACATTTGTTGTATGTTCAGTAACAATTGTTGTAAAATGAAGTAACAATTGTTGTAAACTGCTAATAGTTTAAAACTTGAAGCATTCGATGAAAAATGTATTCAAATAACAATAATACTAATAATATTAAATAACAAATGTTAATTGTACAAAATAACATTTTGCGTAAAATTAATATGCAAAATGAAACAAGTTCACAAATACCAAATAAAAGAGAGTGTTCTTATGAAACATTTCACTCCGAGCATTTAGTTCTCTTGTGGCGAACCCTTTTGCATATGGAACATTTGTTCTTTTTGCTTGAAAATGATTGTCTGATACTTGGCCGTCTCTTCTTTGCCTTTTTTCCCACCTTTCCCGGCACAACATATGGAGGAAGTATTTCCCTTTCTAAAATCTCCCTAGGAACTTCCGAAAATTCTTCGGAGGACACGAGTTTGATTTCCTCCATGTATGAAAAAATGTATGTCTCTACCTTATAATATTGAGAAGAATACTCATAAATACGCCTTTCATAATGTTCATCATATTGACACCGGAGCGCCATCATCGCATGCGAACAAAGTATTTTATCAAGATCAAAGACTCTGCAAGTACAAGATTTGCAATGAAGATCAACTGTTGCCACTGCATCATGACCGAAGACAACATATCTATAATTGAAAATTTGATGAACCAATAGCTTATTCCCTAAATTAATATTTTTTGCAATGATCTCCTCTATCGAAGGGACCAAGATGGTTGGTGCATTGATGAACTCCATTCGTCTTTGGTGAATGTTTTTACCAAACTTTTTATTTATTTCATCAAATAGAGAAGGAATCGAAAATTCTCTTTCAACAACAAAAAGTGCATTAATCCACTCAACGATGTTTGATGTCATAATACTAGACCTGTAAATGTTCCAGCAAATATTATAGAAATTAATAACTGATAATTTTATAAATGAAAATTACTACAGCAGATATTAAAGCTGTTGTAGCAAATGCAACAGTTACTGTGACAGAAGCATCAACTTCAGCAGTAGTTAATGGAACAAATGCAACAATTAATAACACATACCTATTTCCTGGAAAAAATATCTTGCTCCATCTGTGAAATCTAATTTGTTCAAGATGTGTGGCAGTCCCTGAAACCATATCTCTAATTTGATTAAAGTGATCATTAAACTCACTTACGTTGTATGCTTGTGTGGCCTTGTAAAAGTGATAGATGATTCTTCCATTGTGAAAATTAATTTGAATATTTTCACCAAGGTGTCACATGCAACAACCATAATAAGCAGAAGGGTAGACAATTGAAATCATTTTTTTATGCTTAGATGTCGATCCAAAATTATGCATAATTTCGGAGTATCATCTACAAAACTGCTCATTTGCTCAAAAAATATCGATAAAAGACATCACACTCCGAGTCGACAACACAAAATGCAACTGAAAAAATATGTTTCTCAGCATCCTGTGCAACAACAAACAACAAAACTCCATCATACTTGCCTTTTAAAAATATTTCATCGACGGCTATGACTTTTCTCATATGTCTAAAACCAATAATTCAAGCTCCCATGGTCACAAAAAAATATTTAAACTTACCATTTTCATCGAGCTCCAATGTCGTTTTGGTCCCCAAATTTATAGTGCTAAGAATATAACGATACGCGTCAAGCACTGCATATTCATGCTCGTGTGTTCCCCTAATCAAAGATTTTGTAATTTCACTTCCCTTCCAAAGTTTTCAATAACTGACCTTGCATCCCAATTCAACACGAAGTGAGGTTCTCATATCTCTTGTGGATAGCCCTTTACTCTCGGAAAACTTAATTTTGAAGTATGCACCGATTACTTTGGCTGTAGCATATGGATTATGGCTCGTCAGATGTTGAGAACCACAAGTGTGAAACTTTTCATACTTTCTATTGTAAAATTTGTCACAACTTTTAAGCTTCACAACTCTCAGCCACCACTTGCACTTAGCATGTACACACTTGACACAATATACAAGATGCGAATTTATCACCTTTTTTACTCTAACGTCTTTCTTCAAATAAGACATTTTCAATACAATATCTAAATCTTGCTTATTCTTAAATGTCATATCATTATAAAAACTTATTTAATCATCTTGAACATGATTCGACTGTGTTGATTGTGTATTTACTGGTGTGTTGCTAGCAACTTCTAAAGTTGGTGTTTTCTCATCTCCACTTGCTCTATATGAAATGTCCCACATCACATTCGTCATTCAATATCTGTTGGTATTTTGGTTCTCTACCAACCTTTCAACCATGTATACCCGTATAATGGGTCTTCCTTCATCTTCCAAATAAATTTATAAACTCACTTGATTTTTTATTCTAAATGGAGCCACTCTCTATTTTTTGCCACAAGAATACATGTAAGTAATGACAATATCTTTTGAATCACAATTTAATTCACAACTGGCAATAATTTGATTCTCAAAATCCTCATAGGCGATGTCTCGATTCACAATCATCACTATCGTCTTGACCATTTCTTTTCCTTTTCAACGCCAAATAAAATAATTATTGGACTCAACCCATTTATCAAGACAATCAACTCCTAATATTAATTTGTCTCCCATTGATAATGTTGAAGGTACCTAAATATATTATAATTTAAAGAACAACATGAGAAAACTATATAAAAATAGAACAACAGTTGTATTTAATTCAGCAGCAAATTCATCAGTTGAAACATCAGATCAACAAGTACTACAGTACATTCAGAAGTAACTGAAAATTGTTGCAGGAAGTGGTGAACCAGTTTCTAAAACAATATTTTGACTATTATTCTATATCTTTCAGTAACTGCTGAATCTATTTTAATTTATGTTGCATCATTGCTGAAAATAGCTCAGCAGTGTAGAATTACAACAATGGAAGAAACAACAATAAAAACACAAGAAGAAGAAGAAGGAGAAGGAGAAGGAGAAGGAGAAGGAGAAAGAGAAGGAGAAGGAGAAGGATAAGGAGAAGGAGAAGGAGAAGGAGAAGTAGCAAAAGAAGAAGGAGGAGAAGGAGAAGAAGAAGGAGGAGGAGGAGGAGAAGGAAGAGAAGGAGGAGCAAGAGGAGGAAGAAGATGAGGAGGAGAAGGAAGAGGAGGAGAAGGAGAAGGAGAAGGAGGAGGATAAAGAGAAGGAGGAGAAGCAGGAGCAGAAGCAAAAAAAGCAGAAGGAGCGAAGCAGGAGAAGAAGGAGAAGAAGAAGGAGGAGGAGAAGAAGGAGGAGCAGAAGGAGAGCAGAAGGAGGAGGAGGACGAGGAGGAGAAGGAGGAAGAGGAAGATGAGGAGGAGGAAGAAGAGGAGGAGGAGGAGGAGGAATAAGAAGAAGAGGAGGAAAAGGAGGAGGAGGAGGAGGAATAAGAAGAAGAGGAGGAAGAAGAGGAAGAAGAAGAGGAGGAAGAGGAGAAAGAGGAGGAAGAAGAAGAAGATGTGGCCCGCTGTTAGGAGATTTCTCAAAATAGAAGAATTAGGTTTTTTGTATTTGTGGGTTGAAATGTAAAAAAAAATAACTTTGGGACTTATTTGAAAATGGTTAAATATCATTAGCAATTAATTATAAACTTGTCACCTACACCTAATTCTCAAAACTTAAGTCACTTTTTTTAAATTTTGAAACCTTTTGGTCACCCTTAATTGATTATCCCAGGAAACCCTATCTTATAGAGATTTTGCTTTTATTTCCACGTTTAGTTCTGATGGACATACGAGGCCCATTTCATAAAGGCTCTTGTGTAGAGCCCATATGTACATTGGTGATTTTTTAGTAAATAAAGGACTCTAAGTGCATATTTGGTTTTTAAAAATTTCATATAATTTAGAAATATATATATATTGCAAATTACCCTACATAACCTAAAACCCACATTGCCACAAACTGCTCAAAACTGGTCGGATTGCCATCCCTATGCACATCCCGAAAACCTATAAAGCATTATGTACAGTTCCAATAAATATTATATTTCAGTTAATCATATGATCAATAGGAGATTCACCAAGATACGTTAAATTATTTTTACCCTCACAATAAGTAAACCCTATCTCCCCTCCTCACCACTACTAGGGATGGAAAAATTAAACCCAATCGGGTTGAAGTTTGGACGAGTTAATTGTCCGCTCATTTATTATCTCAACCCAACCCATTTAAAATTGGATTGATATGTAACCCGAATCAATCCAAGAGAGATCTTGTCAAAATATTTTTAATTTTTTTTTTTAATTTGATATGTTTTATATAGCTAGAATAAAGAAAAATATAATTTAATTAAGTACTAAAATGTTACAAAAGAACAAATAAAATAAGTAAAACTTAGTAAAAATTGGGTCGGATTAGGTCATGACCCGCTCTATAACTCATTACTCAAGTCATTTTGATCCAAGCAAATTTGGATTGGATGAGGTCTTGATCTGTTTGTTGTCTTGACCCATTATGATCTGCTCAAATTTGACCAAACCCGCTCAATTACCACCCCTAACCACCACCATTGATGTTGTACCGAGGTTCTGGTAGTGATGAAAACACCTTTCTTCAAGGCAGTGTCATCTGATGCCTCTTTTCTGGCAGTGGCAGAGATAATTTTCTTCAAGGCAAGTGTTGTTTGATACCTCTTTGTCAAAAATATTCACTAAATATACAAGTATCATTTAAAAAAACTACACACGTACCGAACAAGCAACATCAAAAAGGTTTGAATTATGTTATTACCACTGTATGGCTTGGATCGTCCGCTCATGATTGGGCTTGAATTATTTAGGGAAAACTAAGCTCAAACCCCTTTGAAGTAAACTATTTACGTTCATATGTCCCCTTACATTTATGCCTCACTAATTAATTACAACTAATACCCCTTTAATTTGTCTACTATTATAATTCATGCGTCGACATCATGTTGACATCATCACTTGTCTTATATGATATCGACGGAGTATCATAGAGGATACCGATAGGGTATCAATATACTGATGGAGTATCATAGAGGATAGGTTATCAATATACTGACAAAGTATCACAGAGAACGGCAGAAGGTTTTTCGGTGATAACTTATTAGTCTCATATCTTAATTGTTTCTTATTTATTTCTTAAAAAAGAGCTCAATCATATATGACACCGATAGAGTATCAATATACCAACGGAGTATCAGTGAGGATACTGATAGGATATCAATATACCGATTGAGTACATAGAGTCTAGTCCTATATGATACTGATATGATATCAATACACCGACGGGGTATTATAAAGCATATATTTTTTACTATTATAGTTTAATAATTTTTTAATTGTTTCTTATTTATTCTTTTTTTTTAAGTCTAATCCTATATAATACTGATATGGTAACAATAAAATAATAGAGTATTACAGAGGATTAAGCTCACTCATATATGATATTTATATGGTATTAATATACTGACGAAATATCAAAAAGAATATATTTCTATTAATTTAAAATTTAAGAAATAAGATTGTGACTTTAATAATTCTCTTAATTATTTCTTTAGAAAAAGGTCAATCCTATATGATACCAACATGGTATTAATATACCGATAGAGTATATGATACTAATATGGTATCAATATACCGACAGAGTATCACAGATGATTAATTCATAACAGTTATGCTAACGTCATGCTGACAGCATGTTGACGTCATAGGAGAAATAAAACAACGAAAAATAAAGTAAGAGGATAAATAATTTGGATCATAGGTCCATTAAGCATAAATATTTTGGATTGGATCCAATTTGAATAAATAATTTCATAATTGAGACTATTTTCTATAGTTTCCCCAATTATTTACCATGCTAATTGCTAAATATGCCAGGTCTCGTCCATTTTTTCACTTTACTCTGGTAGGCAAGAAGAGTAACGTCACATTTAGCGAGACAACACCATTTAAGTCTCTTAGGAATCGTTTGATAGGAGAGATTAGGGGAAATAATCCAGGGATAAGAGGAATGGTATTAGTTAATACTATATTTGGTAGAAATTGAACTCATGTATTAGTTAATGCCACATAGATGGTATTAACTAATACCTCTCATATGGTGGTATTAACTAATACCTTGAGTTTAATATCATGGGATTATACATAAAGAAAAAAAATATCCCTCAAATTCTTTTATATTTTTTTTAATTTTCTTGATTTTATATTTTATATATGTTATTTTGTACTAGTAAATTTATTTAAATAAATTATCTTACAAAATTTATTTATATGCGGATTCATATTTTCATAATATAAAAATAAATAAATTTGCCACGTCAAATTTTTAAATTTTATTTATTTGTGGTTTCATATATACATAATAGACAGTATTTTACCATGTCAATTTTATTTTTTTTATAATTAATTTAGTTGAGTGATTTTATTGATACAAAATAAAGTCCAATGAATGTTAGATATATCCTCAAAGTTGAGTGACTTTATAAGATACAAACACTATATTAAAATTACAACTTTCAAATTTGTGTGTAAATATAGATTGTTTGTTTTACAATTATTTACCATCTTTTCGTTTTTAACAATAGATGATCTATCTTTATTAAATTAAAAATTAGCGTTTTATTAATAATGAATTTATTAAGATCATAATTATTTATTCTCAAATAATTCAGGTGAGAAAATAACAAATATGATGACAAAATTATTGTTCTTCTAACTAGTTAGAAGCCACAAAAAAAAATCTACTTTGATCTAATTACATGAAATAGAAAATTTCATAGTAGTTCAAGGGTATAATTGAAAAAAAAAATTGTAGAATTTTAAATCCAGCACAGGATTAGATGAGAACCAATGAACCAAACACTTGATAAAAAATAATCTCTACATTATTAATCCCTGCATTACTAATCACTGCGTTATTCATTTTTGTACCAAACGACCCCTTAAAAGACTTGGCTAACTGTTCAGAAGTTTAAGGTTGAGAGAAACCGCAGGGCTCTTGGCTTTGACTTACGAACAAAGTCTACTAAAACAGAGTAAAATAGCCATCAACCAGAACGGAAGAATAACAAGGGCAGGTAACCGAAACTTGGTACGTGCAGAATAATATATAACCAAAAAATCAAGAATGGCCATAACATTATTGTAATGTTACACTCTATACTGCTGATACAAGCGAGTATCGTGTGACAAATAAACAAAAATTACAGGGTTATTCATAGCAACAAAGATACATTCACATTACTGCAATCAGAACACCTCAGAATATGAATTTATCTTATTACGAATCTGTAGGGGCCTCAAACCTTGTTGGAGTATCAATTCCCATCATGCAGCAAAGACCAGATATCAAAATTATAAGCAAAACAATTGCCTGGAACAGTACATAAACAACATAATCAGTAAATACCAAAGGCAGCAGCAAGGAACATAATCTGACTTCATCACAACCAGGGAAAAAACACTAGAAGTAGCTTTTAACTGTAGACAGAGATACAATTAACTTACCACAAATATGCCCTCCAAAAATGAGGATTTAATTCGGCAAACTCCATCACAGCCATCGACTGATTTATTTCCAGTACCTTCAGCAAGAAATCTTTCTACCTCCCGATGAGAGGGGAACTGAATTGACCTAAAAGGATCTGACACATAGAGAGTGGCGTATTTTGCTCCCACATTCTCCACATAACTGAGTAGTTGAGATAATACTTCTGCAAATTTTTCAAGTTTAAGGACTACATAGGACCAATATAGGTATAACACACATTCTCAACTAATATCATACCCCCAGAGGTTTGTTCTTCAGCTCCTCCCAGAGTACGGTGACCTTGGTCGCAGAGAACAATTAAATTAGGCTGCCCTTTAGATTGTTTGGTAATCCTTGATAGCAGATAGCTCTGTAACACAAGACGGATGAAAAGAATTAATACATCCAGTACACACAAAAACAGCATCCATATATCCACATACAAGCTGTAATAGGTGGTAGTGAACATAGCCACTGCAGTAAAATCTGAAAATTGTCTCTTTGTTTTCTTTATTTACAGTGCAAATGGAATAGAGATCACTCCACTATTAACCTGAACTGAGTGGACATCAATGAGTTTCTCAAAACTTTCACCCTTGACAGAGCACGATTCTGAGAAAGCAATGTTGCTGGCCTCAAGACCATGCCCACACATGTTTGTAAATTCTGAAATCAAGGAGCTTTCCACTGATTCTGTCTCCTCTGATGCATCAATATAGGGGAATGCCAAAGAAAAGTTGGACTTTGCAACAGAGGCCTGATCAAGACATATTTTACCACAATTAAGATATTAAAAATGATCTTTTGCAGTATATCAAGAACCAAGCACAAAATTTTTTAATCAGGGAAATAATTTCATCAGTTGGGAAAATTCTAATTACCTTCAGCAAGTCCACAAGCTCTGAATTGGCCTTTCTGGGTCTAGAAATATCCACAGATTGCAACTGAACAAGAAAGACATTAGCAGCCGATGCAAGGTAGAAAATTTCAAAAAGTAAAAATAAAAACTTGCAAAGCGTATGAGTAAACAAGGTCCCATATGGAAGCTGTGATGCAGAGTACTTTATGAGCTTAAAGTAGAATTTCACCTACCCAACTACGTTCTCCTTCAATGGGAAAATAAACCAAATGGAGTTGTTTGTATCAACTCAGATATCAGGGTGGGTAAAACACAGAAAGCGACCGCAAGGAATTTTACTTAGAGATGTCAAATTGGCAGGTTGGGCTGAATTTAGGTGGGTCAAATTGGCCTGAGTTAATAAATGGGTGGATCAAAAGCTACTTAGACTGAAATAGGTTGGGCTGAAATGTGCTAAAATGCGGGTCATAACCCAACCCTCTCAATTCTTACTACATTTTAATTGTTTTATCTGTTCTTTTATAAACTTTTAGTACCAAATAAAATTGATTTTTTTTTCTTTTATTATAGTTATATATAACATATCAAATAAAAGAAAATGTCTTTTTAAAATATTTTGACAAAATTTCTCATTAGTCAATATGGGATACATATCAACCCATGTTTAAATGGGCTGAAAGGATTAAGCTAATAAACACAAACCTGAACGGATTGGGTTTGATTTTGTCACCCCTAGTTTTAGTCATTATGCAGGATACTCCAAACACGCTTTCATTTTTTTTTTTCCTGGTAAGTAAGAATAGGTTCCAAGTTCCAACAACTTTTTGGCCACTTGAAGGTCTATCACAATCTCATCATTGTCTTGCTCCGAAGCGTATAAAATTATGACTCAATTGGCTTAAATAAGGAGTGTTTTGGTAATTTAATTTCAGGGTAAGAGCCACAAAATATTGTTACCTTCCCCTATAACTAAGAGATGCCTACCTCTTTACCAACAAAAACAAGTGCAAGATCCAGATGCTGTCCACCCTCTTTTCCTGAGCACTAATGAAGATCAGAAACAATTTAGTTTCCTTCAAAGAATGAATCTAGAGAAAAAGGATTAGGAAGGCAACAACTACAGAATATAGAGACAGGAAGTACCAGCAAGTCTGACCAACCACCATCAGCCATAACAGACTTGACTAAATCCTTCAGTGAAAGGGTTCTGTAATTGACAGCTTCACTTGAGGCATCTCTGTAACATAAAAAATAAAAAATCTCAGATGATACAAATTTACACATAAATCTCTTGCCGACAATCACCATTAATGTATGGTAGATGCAGTTAAGGTAAGTTGCAATTTGGTGCAGATCACCTTAAAAACAAATGTACCATCCCATATAAACAAGGAATGCAAAAGAAGGGGCATACATAGGACATCAACCTATTGCCACCAACTACTCATTAACTAAGCTGTGGGTTTCACTAGTACATCGCAGATTAATTTTTTAAGGACCTAAATGGTGTTTCTAGATGGTTCACATAGCTGTGGACCCTTGCTTCAACTATAACCCAGCTAGGAACTCTGCAGACTTTCCTAGAGTTAATTTTAGCGAGCAGCTCTTGTAAGTACTAAACCTAGCCTCATCAAACAAAGTTCCTAAACATGGCTATAACTTACACAACCTAGGCTAGTTAAGAAGTCATTTTTGGTTGAAAAATGAAAGTTAGCGCTTTCAATTCAAGTAGACAAGGAAATAGAAACTTACACAAATTCCTATATCTCCTTGAATAAAGACAGAACCACGCACAAGGGTTATGTAGGTTTAGCAATCAGATTTCTAGCAACACCCCTTTTTTTATTTTGGTTGGTTGGGGAGGGGTTGATGATTCTTGGTGTTGAAACTCTCAGTCAATGGCTTCTAGGTCTAGTAAAATGATAAAAAGAAAAGGTCTTGGAAAGTCTTTTTTTTTTCTTTTTTTTTTATTTGCACCGGGTGTCCGAGTCTCTTAGAGCCCGACTAATCCCGGGGGTGCACAGGCCCTCATCTTGGAAAGTCTTTTAGAATGAGGGGGAGGAAGGAACTACAGGAAACAATAATAGAAATGGAAGGAGATACTTAAAATTTATGGATTTGAGGCTATAACATCGGAAGTTTACAGGAGCAATTGAGGTATTAGAAGGTTGATCATAGCCAGACACTTTGATTGTCATTAAGATTTGATCTAAGATGCAAGGTTTATACTTTGGAGAATTTTTATCCATATTAAAACCTGCTTTTCTTTGAAAAGAATAGAAAAGCTAATTAAAAGCATTAACATTCTAGAGGCATGTAGTTTTGACACTTCGCTGCCCCCTTCAGTCTCTTCAAAGAAATAAGAAGAGTATTATATCCAAGACTTGAAAGAAAGAATACGCTGTAGAAATTGCTTTACATCAGGTATTTCCAAAACAAAAGATCTTGTGCAAGAATAAGGCATAAAATTGCTTTTTAGAGTTAGACGCTCAGGCCCCAGAGCAAAGATTCAACGTAATTTAGATGTGGTTGCCCTTCCCAGTGTTGTGAAAGGTGATTGCCATGTCGCCAATGGCGAGAGGCAAAACGAGGCGACCCTTCATCACCTTTTAGCTTTTGGGGCAAGGCGATCTTCAAAAGGCGACACCATGGTGATAATGGCAACTAAGGCGAGAGGCGAGAAAGGCGTTGCCTTTTGTATTTTCTTAAAAAAGGCGACCAATTCAAGGTTTTAAAAGTTGAAAGATAATTTTAGGGTTCTTTCCAAATTTGCAATATTGCACTCTTAGACTTAGCATGTGACTCCAACAAGTCAATTCGACTAGACTTCTCTGATTACTAGTCAGACTTACCTGCCGATTCCAAAGTCCGACCAATACACATTTCTTCTTTTCTTCATTGTTTCATCTTCCTCTGTTTCTTTTTCCTCCTTCAAACTTAAAGTTCCTTCTACCTCTATTTTTTCTCACTATTTTGACTCTTTTTTTTCTCATTCAAGTTCTAGACTTTTAGTATCTACTATCTATTTTCAATTTTTGAATTGAAATATTTGCTAATATGTTATTGATATTGAGATTTTGAATATCTATGTATGCAATTAAATATTTTTATTTTTTGGTATGAATTGGCTCTGCATTTCAAAAAGGCAAGCACCTTGCCGCTAGCTTCGCCTTGGGCAAGGCAAACCTTTGTCGCCTTTGGCCATTCAAAACATTGGCCCTTCCTAAATGAAGATTTCCTATGAAGAACTTGATCTCACTAACGGAGTCAAAACATTACTAGGGTTTAAATAATGTGAATCATTAGACATGCAAGAACAAAACATTAGGGCATTTGGATTAGAATTGCAAAGATCAAAGGAATCAACTTGGTGATAGGATTACAAAGGATCAAAGGAATCAACTAGGTGATAGGTTGCCAACAAGAAAGCAGACAAGTAACGGACACGTGAAAGAAAGAAAGATGGAAACGCCAGATTACAAGAGAAAAGCCTAAGCCTACTAACAGAAAATATTAGTAGGTCATTTTGGTGCAAAGAGATTTCAACAATGGAGTCTTCATTTTTTAACTAAAATTATCTCCACACTACATAATTGAAAAGTATAAGCAAGCAGAAAATTTCCCTGAGAGATTGAGATGTTCAAACAGAGTAGCTAAAAGCTGGAGCAGTGCAGTGTCACGAGCAAAGATAGGATTTTAAGTGTACACAGTAAAGGTGCAGATCTTACTCCTACTTGTTCAGGCTTAAACAAGTTAACAGTCGACCCATAATAACAACAAAGACAACTTCAATTTTTTTTTTCCATTTCTCAATTAATTTGTTGGTTGACTTAATTTGAAGACAAAAATGGAAGACGCCTGTCAGAATGTTTAGCTTCAAGGCAATAACGAAACTATCATCACTATATGAATAGTTAAATGGGCTGATAGGAAGGGATTCAGAGACCCCATGAAGATAGTAAAAATTAATGTAGTAATCCTTTTTTATTAGATGAGAATAAAAGATACACTTTGATAGTATAAATCTAAGAGAGTCCAAAAGGATTATGTTATTTTACTTAGTTGGCATATAAGTTTTTCTTCCTCTTTTCTCTTTTTGTTTTGTGGGGGATTACGTAGTTGATGTGATAAATATAGGAGAAATTATTACTGAATTGTGTCTCTACATTATTACATAGAGATCTAATTTATAGACATTACAATATGATCCTTTTCCAAGTAGGATGTTATTTACTATTCCTATTCTTATTCCCATTTTTATTCCTATTCCTATTCTAAGTAGGATTGTATATACCTACTCCTATTCTAACACTCCCCCCTCAAGCTACTTCATGGAAGTCATATGTACCTAACTTGTTACAAATGTAATTAATACGAGAGTCAATGAGGGACTTAGTGAAATATATGCAAGTTGATCACTCGACTTCACAAAATTGACAATCAATCTCAACGTGCTTAGCCTTCTCATGAAATACTGGATTTGATGTATAATGCCAATCAATCTCAATGTGCTTGCTCTTCTCATGAAATACTAGATTTGATTCATAATGTCGATAAAACGCAGAGTGATAAATTCGAAAATTGCAATGTTGAACTTTCCAAGCCAAGCTCAGAAGATTATTCCATACCACAGAGTGACTTACTCAATCAATATAAGAGGCTACCAAACTTCCCCTGAGCAACAAAATCAGGCGGTTGCTCCATATAGACTTCGTCCTCGAGATTATCATGGAGAAAACCATTCTTAATTTCCATTTGATTAAAAGGCCAATAGAGAATGGCAACTATAGATTAAAAAAAAAGGACATCCACAGGAGAAAATATCAGTCTAATCCAACCCAAGATCTAAGTGTATCCTTTTTTTCTTGACAAAAGTAATCTAAAACAGAAAACAGAAAGAGAACACCATTGAAAAACTCAAATATGTTGGGAACTGTGAGAAATATAGGAGAAAATATTATTGAATTATGTCTACATTATTACATTGAGACCCTATTTATAGATACCATAT
>JBCEWC010006399.1:0-23094 GCA_038996855.1 Solanum aculeatissimum
TATATATGTGTGTGTGTGTGTGTGTGTGTGTGTGTGTGTTAGTAAATAATCTCTTTTTTTTGTGTAAATCTAATTTGAAAGGTCTATTGAAATGTCCACAATTAAAATATTTTTCATTATTGATCGTTGAATTTTTACTCAAAGTAGTTACAAAATATACACAAATATTACGAACATTCAAAATAATAAATTTATAACCAAAGGATATGAATTTAAAATTAAAAGTCATAACTAAGGTGGATCTTGTTATGAAATTATAAAGTAAGAAGAAGAAGAAAGTGGAGAGAAGATTATTCCTCTCGAAGGATATTCAAACGTGTTTTACAATGAAGGAAACCCTTATATTTATAGGGAAAAAATTGACTTGGTCTCCAAGTAAGAAACTAACTTGGTCTCCAAATAAGAAACTGACTTGGTCTCCAAGTAAGATTCTTAACTCTTAAAGGAATCTACATAATAGACATTCACTACAAATTAAATATATTTATAACACTTCCCTTTGAATGTCTATTTGTTATATTATGTGTCTTGTTAAAAACTTACTAGATAAAATCCAGTGGAAAAAAATTCTAGTGAAGAAAAAAGAGTACATATATCTAATATTATGCATATTGGATGTTTCATTAAAAATCTTACTAGGAAAAATCAATGGGACAAAACCTTATGAGAAAAAAAGAGTATATCGCGTATTAACTCTCCCTAATCAAAACATCAATCTAAAGACTTGAATCTTCACATCCCAATCATGTGTACCATCTTCTTGAAAGTTGCAATTGGTAGAGATCTGGTGAACAAATCAACCACATTGTCACTCGAACAAATCTGTTGCATATTTATGTCACCATTCTTTTTGAGCTCATGCATGTAGAAAAGCTTTGGCAAAATGTGCTTTGTTCTATTTTCTTTTATGAATCCTCCCTTTAGAATCAAAGAGTTTTGCAAGTTCCTCACTTCAACTTCTTTAACCAAACAATCTATTGCCTTTTGAAAACTGTTCAAGAGTTTCAATTCAAGTTATCAACTTGCATAACAATATGAAAGATTCTTGATTAATGTAATCCATATAAGGATTATAAACAAGTTTTTCAAGAACTTGTATATGTTTCATGCATTTTAAATATTCAAATACTTTCATATCAATTTTGTCTAGTGATAATATTCAATATTAAATGTACGACATTTTCTAGTGTTTTCCTTGCAAGTCAAATAATCTTTACGCTTACCAAGATGCATCATTCCACTTGATAGTTAGAACATGCTTTAATATACCTGAATTTAAATTCTCATAATCTTTTACAATATTATACTATATTGTATCAAAGATATCATTGACAAAATATTCTTTTTATCGGTTTGCAATGCGACATAACGTGTTGAGATCTCATCATATTTTCATGTAGCTATCTCTCTTATGAGGTTTCATGAAGTGTTATGTCATAAGATTTTCAAGAGCATAATGTCTTTTAATTATAACCATTTGCTCCTTTCTTTTTCAAGAATTTGGGATCAATTGCATGTTTCATGCATGTCATAGACTTTGTCCTTCAAGAACATTCAATAAGAACATTTCAACTTTTAATTTCTTATTATTTCCCCCTTATATTAGACAAACTAACATATATTTCAATCTATCTTTTATGCATCATGGTATATTTATTAATTATATACTGCATATCAAAATTATTAGATGAAAATTATATGAACCCTAACCATATATCAATTGAGGGAAAATTAATCATAATGTATTAGACTGATGCATATTTTTGTCTACAATTAGTTATATTTTAGACCATGAAATTTTGCTCTCATAAGTATGATTGATCATTTATCTGAGTCATTTAGAGTCAATCATCTTCGATATTTATCAAATTTATTAAGATAAATTGTCTTGATTATGTATTCTGAAAGTTGAGCCCTTAACTCAATTATCTTGTACAAACAATTTTGCGAATGTCAACCTTCAAGTTGACAATAAACGCACATATGATCATCTTATAAATGCATCTATTTATAATATCACATGAAGGTGAACGAGCTCATATTCACCTTTTATCCTTTCAAAATTTAGGGGATTCAGTCTCAACATTAGTTTATCCAATCAACTTATCATGAGAACAAACAATCTTGAATAATCTTTTATTTCTTCAATATATGTTTAATACGTAAACTCTAAGTTTATCATGACATGTACTTTTTGATTTAGTAAATATCTAATTTACTATGACATGATCAAATTTTAAATTTATTATTCAGGGAGTAATTTTCATATTTATTTCTTCTCAATTACTCTATATTTCTTGTGAAAATGAGTCGTGATCCTATCACAATAAAGTGCACATTCATATTGAAAAGTTTTATAGAATACTATTACATCTACTTCAGAGAATCGATCTGTATCTATAACACTTATCAAAAACTTATCATTCTTAAAGAATGAAACACAATCATCTTAGCGTATCAATTTATGATAGCTTAGTATCTCATTCCATGTTCACATACATTATTCAATCACTTGTCTTCTTTCGAACATCATGCACTGCTACCATATTCACTTTAGGGAATGAAGCATTTTCAATGGAACATATTTAATGACTTTTAACCAAAAACAATATTATTTTGCTTTAGTCATTATTATATCATTAATATAGTGCATTGGGACTTGAACTCTAAAAATATCTTATAATAGACTTAAAGTCCTGTAGCTTCATGTGCATCTAATTATATCATGCTTTTGGATATATGACCATCTTCAAGTGGTCAAATCTTTCTTTTAGACTTTTTCACAAAATAAGTGGATCCTTAACCATGAGATATTCATATTTTCAAAATTTCATTAAGATGATGATACAAAAATATCATAACTTTTTTATGTTTTATTTTCATCTTAATGATGTCTCCAAGATCCATAGCATCCAACCCCCATGAAGAGTGATCCTTGCCCAAACTATAAAGGGGAACAAACTCAAGTTTCATAAGATTAGCAATATCAATGAAGAGAAAATAAATAAATAATGTTTTAGCCTTCTAACTTAACCTTCACTCTTTAAGAAGGTAGAATCTCGTGTTGATAACATGTTATGAAATTATACAGTAAGGAGAAGAAGAAAGTAAAGAGAAGATTTTTTATTCCTATTGAAGGATACTCAGATGTGTCTTACAATGAAGGAAACCATTATATTTATAGGGAAAAAACTGACTTGGTATCCAAGAAAGAAACTGACTTGGTCTCTAAGTACGATTCCTAACTCTTAAAGGAATCTGCATAATAGACATTCAATACAAATTAAACATGTGTTATAACAAATCTTATAATGTAATAAAATAGTACAACTAATTAAATTAAAATAAAATTAAAACAATAAACTGCTTACTTTAGCTTCAACTGTCTCTCATATAAAGCGGATCTCATAATTTAATAAAATAGTACAACTAATTAAATTAAAATTTTAAAAAATAAACTGCATACTTTAGCTTCAACCATCTCTTATTATATAAGAGAACTAGACACCAGAGCTCGTACTAGTACTGACCCAATATTTGTTATTTTTGTGTCTCAATTTATGTGATATAGATAGAATTTTGAAGTCAATTAAATTTTAATACGATTTTTAAATAATTTAAATTATTAATTATTATGAATTATAATGCGTTTTTACATGATTTTAAAATAATATATGTTATGTCTCTTGTCCCAATTTATGTGACACTGATAAAATTTCGACAATCAATTATTTTATGTCTTTTACTTTTAAATTTTTTTAATTATTATGATCTATATTATGTTTATGTCATTTTTACATAACATATGTTATCCATCTATCCTTATTTATGCGACACTAATTCGAGTGTTTATTGAACTTTTTGTATGTCTTTTAAATATTTTAAGTTATTAATTCTTGTGTTACTATTGTTAATTATACATATTTATAGTAATTTTTAAGTAATTTTCTAATTAAATAATACATGTTATTTTTTTGTTCCTTTTTATGTGATCCCGATAGATTAATTTCATTAATTAATTGAATTTTGTATTTGTTTTTAAAAAATTTGAAGTTGTCAAATATCATGATTTATAGTATTTTTTATACTTATCTAGATTCATGATAATTTTTACATAGTTTCTTAATTAAATAATACATGTTATTTCTGCTGTCTCTTTTATATGACGTCAATAGATATTTATATAGATTCATGATAATTTTTTACATAGTTTTCTAATAATTAATACACATTATTTCTTTTATTTTATTTTTTATTGGAAAGAAATAATCCCGTTACTTACCCTGGTCGTAAAGTTTACGCTGTCGTGTAGTATACAAATTGGGGATCCCTTCTCCCCCAAACTTCTAGTAATTTTCTGCAACTCCCAAATTAGGGTTTCCAGTTCATCAAAACCCTAATAATCGATTTCAAACTCTTCTTTATTGTATCTCCATATCCAATCATCAATTCATTGAGCTTCTCAATTCCCTCTTGTCATGATCAAACCCTATTCGCTCGTTCTAAGTCATTGGGTTTATCTCCCGAAGATCCGCTGATCACATAAGAAGCTCGAATTTTCAAAGTTCACTGGGTTTGTCTCCTAAAGATCCTCGCAAATTGAAAATCACACACAGACAGAGAGTAGGCTCAAACATTCAAGATTACAGAAGGTTATGGAAATGGATGGAAGCAAGCGTGTGTTCCAGCGGTTGGGTCCTTCACAAGGGGACAACAGTAATAATAAACAGCAAAAAGTTTGTTTTCATTGGAGGGCTGGAAGATGTAACAGATTTCCATGTCCCTTTTTACATAGAGAATTACAGGGTCCGCCACAGCAGCAGCAGCATTCGGCAGGGAATGGGATGACGTCGTCTAAGCGGCCTCATGGGTTTTCTGATGATAATCGAGGTGCGGGAATGCGGAGAAATCCAAATTTCAACAATACATGGGGGAGAACTACTGCTGGCGGAGGTGCAGTTGTGAGGAAGACAGAGAAAGTTTGTAATTATTGGGTTAAAGGGAATTGTACATATGGAAACACCTGTAGGTATTTGCATTCATGGACTACTGGGGACTGCTTCACATTGTTGACACAACTTGAAGGGCACCAAAAGGTGATTATACTGTCTAACAAGAATGTGAAAGCTTGTTCTGGTTTTATGTCAGAATGTTCGATTCTGCTGTTCATTGAAGGGGCAGGACAATTTCCTTTGCTCTTCGGTATTGGATTGGAACACTGTTATTGTTAATTAAATGGGTATTGAAACAGGTTGTTACAGGTATTGCTTTGCCATCAGGCTCCGATAAGCTTTATTCAGGCAGTACGGACAAGACAGTACGAGTGTGGGATTGCCAGTCTGGCCAGGTTCTCCTCATACTTTTTCCTTTCATATTTCTCAAGAATACTAAACATGAAAATTGGAATAGGAAAATCTTGTCTTCTTTGCTTGAAATCCGCTTCTTGTTTAAATATTCACTGGGAAAAACTAAGAAACAATGTCACTTCCTCGGCTCTACTTCTGTCCCTACTATGTGAACTGATCACTTTTCTCCTGAATAGTGATGCTATCTTGTTGTTGCATCAGATCTTAATAGCATACACCAACCCAAGAATAAGGAGAATTCTTTCTCCATTTAGCCTGATAAGATCATAAAATATGAAGCTTCTGCCTTACTGAAAGAAGTAAAGCAGAAAGAAAAAATTGATTCAGTTTGACCAGTTGTAAGAAAACAAGGTGTGAAACTCTAAGCTAACCCAGAAAGAGGAAAAAATAATTTTTACGTTGAATCTAAAGGACAGATAGATAGTCTATGTGATAAACATTCTTCCAGATTTCCATCTGAATTATAGTCAAGCAGTCTCTTGCCAAAAAATTCCACCAGATGTGATGATCTGTGAGTTTCTATCTTTGGAGGATCATGAATGAATTTATGATGTGGTTTCCTCCTGTTGTAGTGTGCAGGGGTTGTCAATTTTGATGGTGAAGTAGGTTCTATGCTGAGTGAAGGACCATGGATTTTTGTGGGTTTAACTAATCTTGTCAAGGTGAGCTGTCAAACAGAATTATTCTATCATCCTTCTTTCTTTACTGGCAGTTCATCTCTCTCTCTCTCTCTCTCTCCATACTTTGGGCATCCCATACATAGATATATGCATATCTATTTACAAATATGTTCAACACTCTTAATATAGTGAATTCCATTCCTTTCTTCACGGATGTGTCTGATAACTTTGCAGGCATGGAATACTCAAACAGGAACTGACCTCAGTCTTAATGGGCCAGTTGGACAAGTCTATGCTCTTGTTGTTGGCAATGACATGCTCCTTGCTGGTACGGAGGTAAGTGTGTATGGTTAGCTATATGTTTACTAAATAAAGGTAAAGAAGAAAATGGCATGGAACATAAGTGTATGTCTACGCAAACTGGTGTCTCAGTCTGTAAATTAACTGGAAAGTACTGCAGGATGGAATATTGGCATGGAAATATAATGGGAGCACCAACAACTTTGATCCAGTCAAAGCATTGACAGGACACACCCATCATGTGGTATCATTGGTCGTTGGAGCTAATAGACTATATTCTGGTTCCATGGACAATTCAATAAGAGTAAGTTGGTCAGAGGATGTGGATTCGCATGTCATCTTATGTTTTTCTATTTCCTCTCAATGCCTAGAGAAAGTTAGGAATTGAGAGTTCTGCATTTTGACCTAGACTTTGCAGTTGCTACCTTGTTGTTCTTATTGTTGCTATTGTATCTTCAGGTATGGAACCTTGAAACGTTGCAGTGCTTACAGGTCTTGACAGATCATACAAATGTTGTTATGTCTGTTCTATGCTGGGATCAGTTTCTTTTATCATGTTCACTAGACAAAACTATAAAGGTTTATGTTTGTTCTTTTTCTTGAAAAATTTAGCCCTCTTAAGCTTATCCAATCATGTGTTGATGATTGCGCTTGTTTTATAGGTTTGGGCTGCTAACGAGAGTGGGAACTTGGAGGTTACATATACTCATCAAGAGGAACGTGTAAGTGAGACTACTTCGTCTGTCAACATTTACTTTATGATGCTTTGGTCTCACATATCATCTAGAAAAATGGCTTGAGAATTAATTAAGTCAAACCTAAAACAAACTCATTTGGTCAAGGCCAAGTTTTTAAATTTACCTTCTGGAAGTGAGATGTTAGAGAAAATAGAAAAGGAAATTTGACGGAAGCTTACAACAACATATCCGGTGTAATACCACAAGCAAAATTGACGGAAGCTTACAATTATCAATTTGTTTGATAGGGAAGAGAATCATAAAATAGTTTGTGCTTATTTTTGATGAAATATTTTTTAACAATTTTACTTGGTAAATAAACTTATACCTGTGAGTCAATATACTTCCTAGAACAGAAAGTCATACTACATTGATGTTATTGAAAATTCTGGAGTTAATTACTAAAATGAGTTATATATACATAGTACAAACTATTTTAAAAAAGGTGTCTTCTTGTCCCAAATTAATAGTAGTTTAAAGCATGACACTATATCTTTTTAACTTTTAGTTTGGACTCGGATGATGATTGACTCTACTTTGTCTAAAATACAAAGGTATATTACTGCATAAAAACATTTGAAAGCACTCCTTTAAAATTGAGATGTTTGAATTTTTCTTGAGAAAGCTGTAGCAAAAAGAATATGTTATGTGAATATCCAAATATTAGTATAATCCTGTAAACTGGTTCTTAAGGGAGTAAGTATTGAAATCCTTCTACAGCACCTTTTTCCAAACAAAACCTGTGAGTGAAATTTATTTATTGTGAATTGAATTCTGAAAGCTTGCGTTTTGCTCCTTTGTTGTATAATATGATTATATTAAAGTTGCTAAATAAAAGCTAGTATATACTTTACAAACTATATAAGCTAAAGTATTAATTAATTTCTACAAAAAAAATTTGAATTATTTGGATTTTTGAAAAATAGATAGAATCTAGAAAGTTAATTTGTTAATTAGCTCTAATAAGAAAAGATACAAGGATGTTATCTGCAACAAAGAAATAAGATAGTTGTTTATTAATCAACAGTTTTTTCTTTGGATAAAGTTATTGAAAAAAGAATAAGATACACTTAAGCAATAGGAGATTAGCTAAATGTTTGGGTCGATTTAGTGGGAAATGGAAGTAATTGTGAGCAAGTTTATAGTGATGTTGGACAGGAGAATCTAGGAGTGCTAAGAAAAAATTGGTTGTTTGCTATTTAAGTTGATAAACACTAAACTTAAGCTATTTCCTGGCATATTAGGTCCTGTTCAAGAAAAGAACGGATGGCCTTTTGTTAGACTTCACACAGTGAAAGGGTTATGGAGCTGATCATGAGTTATTGGGGTTGATTTCAGTACCAACAAAGACTAGTACTCCCTCTGTCCCATTTTATGTGACACATTTTCCTTTTTAGTTTGTTCCAAAAAGAATGCCACCTTACTATAAGTGGAAGTAATTTAATTTTAAAATTTCTTTTTTACCCTTCATGAAATGAATCTCAGCTGCACAAATATCTAAGGATTGTTTTACACCACAAATTTCAAAAGTCTTTTTTTTTCTTAAACACTGTGCCAAGTCAAAGGTTGCCACATAAAATGGGACGGAGGGAGTATTAGTGTGGACAGGTGCTCTCGGAATTATATAGCCAAATTAGATTTTTCAGAAGTGGTTATGGATTTCTCTCTAATTGATCCTCTTCATAGAGGACAATATGCATTGCTTAGAAGTAATTGTGCTCATATACCTTTGCTTCTTGAATTAATAAGATTTTTCGCTCTCAAATGTACGTGATGAGACTTCCAAAATTTCTAGATAGAAGAGTGTAGTCTGGAATTTCGTCTGATGATTTATCTATGTCCTATTTTACTGGAGTGTGGGAGGGAGACAAAGCAAAATCATATTTCAAGATCGACTGATTGAAAAGACTGGTGCGCTGGACCTGGTACCTTGCAATTTGGAAGTGCATTAAGAATCTCCAGGAAGAGTAAATAGGGCACGTCTGATTGTAAGAAGGATAAATTTGCTGTTAATCAAATGGATAGACAATATTACTTTGAAAGACAGGTTTCCAGATCTTTTCATGATTGTAGTTAATGAAGAAAGCTGTGTCCCAGGATGTCTCAGTGTGGAACAGCTGGATTCTCTAATTTAGGAGGAACTAGAATGACCAGGAGATATAATTAATTTTTTTTTGGAACATTAGGAGGTGCGCTTGATTATGTGGAAGATGGTTATCCAGACGCGTATCTTGTAGAATATCTCAGTAGGGGGATTGGACCTGGAAAATTAAAAAAATCATGTTTAGACTGTTTATGAGGGATCTAGGTGGTAGGTTTTGCTCTTTTGACTACCACTGTAATTATTATTGAAGGTACACCTTTGGTGTAGTTTGTTTATAATAGATACAACAACAATAACAGCATACTTGATGAACTCTGACAAAGTGGGGTCAAGGGAGGATAAAGTGTATGCAGACCTTACCACAACTTCTCTGAGGTAGAGAAGTTCTTGAAAGACTCTTGGCTTAAGCGAATCAATGTAATAGTTAAATGAAAAATGAGAGCATATCAAAGTTGCGAAGCATATATGTAAGGAGCTGTAACAATAACAAGGTGTGATCACCCAAATGTAGTAAACCACAAATAATATTAGATACCAAAAGCCAAAGACTATGATCGACACGATGTTCTATACTACTACCAAACCAATACATGAATAAGCTAACAATATGTCTACTTTCAACTATCTCCTAACCTTTTACCCTTATCTGTGACTTCCGTACCCTCCTATTTAAGGTCATGTCCTCGATAAGCTGAAGATGTCCATATCCTGTCAAATTACCTCCCTCAATACTTCTTTGGCTCACCTCTGCCTCTCATCGACCCTACTATATTCAATCTCTCACACCTCCTCACTGGAGCATCTGCACGTCTCCTTTTCACATGCCCAAACCATCTATTCTCCCTTTCATCATTTGGTCCACTACAGAGACCACTCCCACTTTGTCTTGGATATCATTATTCCTAATTCTATCGCTCTTAGTATGCCCACAGGCCCACTCATCCATCTCAACATTCTCATTTTTGCCACTTGCATCTTTTGAACTTGGGAGTTCTTGACTGGCTAACTCTCCGCCCCCATACAACAAAGTCGATCTAACTACTATGGTATAGAACTCACTTTTAAGTTTTGATGGTACTTTATTGTCACATAAGACTTTGTATGCAAGCCTCCATTTCATCCATGTCGCACCAATTCAGTGTGCGACACCCCCGATGCTTAAATCTCTCTCTTGGGGGCAACTTGTGTACCAAGTCTCACCTTCCATGCTTGCCTCATGCACTCCAAATATCCCATCTTGGTCTTGCTCAACCTAAATCCTTTAGACTCCATAATCTGTCTCCACCCCTCGGACCTATCAATAACTCTGTCGCGAGTCTCCTCGATCAAAACAATGTCATCTACAAATAACATACACCATGGCACCTCATCCTGAATATGTCGCGTCAATTCATTCATCACTAAGTCAAATAGAAACAAGCTAGGCATTGATCCCTGGTGCTACCCCATCTCGACTGGTAACCCAAACAGATATTTTAATTTATTCAAAAAAAGATTGGAAGTGGACAATTGGCTGCATTGCATTTCCTGTAGAACAGTTAAAGGAGATGAGGTTGATTGAAGACCTAGATGATTCTTTTTTAAAGTGGATGGCTGGAGGGGATGGCAAATTTTCTGTATGGTCATGTTTGAGACAAGTCTAAATATATAGCCTTGGAGGAAGATAAGAAAACCAATGCATCAATAATAGTGACTTGTTTTGCTACATGTGCTCGTTTTTGGGCGACGAATGGAACATATTTTATGAGTAGTCTACAGAAACACTTCAAATTTTCTGTACTGTAGACTGTATGTGGTGAAGCTGGTGTATGTTCTTTAAATTTAATAGAGGACATCCATTAAATTTTGGAACTTGTTATCCAGATGGAAGAGACCGAGAAAACTCTGGATTCATTTTAGAATATCTTGGATGGTTTGGCATGAAAATCAATCATAGATGCTTTGAGGAGCATCATTCTTAAAGTTTGGATGTTGATAAAATGTGAAATACTGTTGTAACATGAATGTTGTAAGGGACTAAGGGCATTTTGGTCTTCCAATAGTTTGATCCTACATTGCAAATACCCATATCCTCACATTTCATACACAACAAGATACCTAGTGAAATCTCACAAAGTAGGGTCTGCAGAGCGAGAGGCTGTTTCCGAAAGGCTATCCTCCCTCACATTTCATCCTGCGTAGAATTTAAAAACAACACAGAGATTCCCCCATTACCTAGTATGGGTATTATTTAATACCACATACCAAACGCTCAGTAGATTCCTGCATTACCTAGTATGGGTATTATTTAATACCACAAATCAAATGCTCAATAGAGTCCCGCATTACCTAGTATGGATATTTTTTAATACCACCAACCAAACGCTGCATTAGTTATGCAAGTCGGTGCCCAATATCAGCCAACAATTTACACTTTCTTTGAGTTTGATCCCGTATTCTAACATCATGTTGTACATTTCTGGGAGGAAATAATTGTTATGACAACTTTGAAACTCTAAACTATTATACTCAAATTTTCTCGATTGTTTTGATAATTTGAGTAAATTGCATATAGAGCAGAAAAATGAAGATTGGTTGCTTTGCCGGTCAAACTCCAATGGTTTATTATTAGATTCATATAAAAAATTGTTCTTTTTTGACAAACAATGAGCGTTATGTTTTTGGAGACGTCCTCTCTCCCATTTAACAAGGTTGTCTTTTCTTCAGGGTTTGCTTGCTCTCTGTGGCATGCATGATTCAGAAGCAAAGCCTGTATTGCTCTGCTCTTGCAACGACAACACCATTCGCGTCTATGATTTGCCATCGTAAGCTTCACACACCGTCTCTATGTTGTTGCAACCCATATTTTGTTCTTATTATTGAGTGGATCTTTAACACGAATGCTTCTTGTGGTTAGCTTTTCCGAGAGGGGGAAGATATTCTCTAAGGAGGGTGTCCGTCGAATTGAGATTGGTCCTGCTGGTTTATTTTTTACTGGTGATGAATCAGGTCAAGTTAGAGTGTGGAAGTGGTTAACTGAATCTAGCAGTACAAGTTGAGAGGGTTGCTGCATTTAGAAACAGCAATAACATTTGTTTGTTGCTGGCCAGCAATCATGTTATTTTTCTTCTCCTGGTGAGAAAATGTACCAAGCAAGGAAGATATAATAATAGAAAGAAGTAGCGGTTTTGATTTACATCTCGCAGCATAGCTTAGAGCCTTGCCGTTTAACTATTGAGCTCTTAATGGGTTCCAGGCATATTTTTTCCTAGTCTGGTTTGTACTCAAAAGTCATGATATTCGTGTAAATCTGTGGAGGACATTTTTCTGGTCTGCTGTCCTGTATTGTTTTTCACGAGTTATGGATGTAGCTCAAAAATCTTGTGTTCCTTGAATAAGATTTGCTAATGTATGCAAGGTGAAATTACACCGACTTGTGCTGCTGGAAGCCCCTCAATAATAAATACCACACACAACATAACAATTCTGGTCGAATGTACTATTTCTTTTTGTAGTTTTGATAGATGAAAGGAATTCTTAAGACAAAAGTATTAAAATATACAAAATTTACAAGAATAGATATTTTAAGACTAGAAATTACAAGAAATTTTTTATTTATTAAAATAACAAATAAATTATCAAAGTACACTTTTTCCTTTCTCAAGATCAATCAAATTAACTTGTCATCAATATCAATTAATACTGACAAATACTTTTTGCCTATTTTATAATTATGGATTGTTATTTTTGTGTAAATAAAAAAAAGTTGGTAGGACCATATAATTTGGTATATAAAAATATATAGTTATGTTTTTTTATCCAATCTCTTTTAGATTGGATGGAATTCAACCATCTTCCAGAGGATAGATGAATCACAATCTAAATTAGAAAAGGAGAAAGTCAACATAAATAACATATTTAAGAGTATTTAAATATTTTTAAATCCGAAGGAAGAAATACAAAGAAATAGCGGCAGCATACCAAACTCTCTCTAAACAGGTGCCTATACTGATGAAACTGATCACGTATCTTCACGGGGAGCCGAGGCTAATCTTGGAAGCAGAGAAAGTATCGCAGATCACTAATGAACAACTGGAATGTGCAGTAATCAGAAAATTTTCCTATGGATGGCTTGACATACATGACTTGAGGAGATTAATCCCGATACAATGCGAGTTGAAAGGGGAGGTCAACATTGGACTGCTAAGCAATAGATATATCCTTATTAGGGCGTCAAGAATGGAGGATTATGTGCACTTACTGTCAAAACCAATATTCTATATTGCTCACAAAAATTGGAACTACCCTATGCGTACCCTGAAGTGGGACCTACTATTTGATCCTGAAGCTGAAACAACAGTGGCAGTAGCATGGATTTCCTTACCTTAGTTACCACCAAACTTTTTTGGCAAGGAAACAATTTTCTCAATTGCAGCGGCGGTAGGAAAACCTCTACAGGTGGATGTGGCTACGACCAACAAAACTAGACCTAGTTGTGCTAGAGTCAAAGTGGAGGTGGATTTGATGAGTGAATTGTCGAAAAGAGTAAACATTGGAATCAAGAAAAAATCAGGGAAAATAATAGCTAAGTGGATACAAATTAGATATGACTATCTACCAAAATATTGCAACACATGTAAACTTCAGGGACATAATGAAAAGGAGTGCTTTGTATTACATCCAGAACTTTGGGACGAGGAAAAGAAGGGAGACAACAAAGGGAAAAAGAAAAGACAGAATGATCAGGTAAACAACAACAAGAAAGGGAAGAATACACAAGAAAAACAAGATGACTTCAAGAAACCAAGGCAGAAAAGCATGGGCAACAGAGGGAGGGGACTACTAAAAGGGCCTATGGTCCAGAGGTGGGATCTTAAGATGAACAATGGAAGGGTGGTGACTACAAACAAATTTCAGGCACTGGGTGAAGACAATGTGAAGGGTGGGGACAAGGAAGCATCACATGAAAAGGAAAAGGAGGTGGTAGAACATCAACAAAATAAAACAACCAAAGAATGGGTGGAGGAGATCTTTGGGAAGGAGAATGAGATTACAAATTCAATTAACCGAGAAGAAGGGGAAGGAAATCCAGTAGAGGGCAACAAAGAGGGGGACACCACATTGGAGGATTCACAAAAGAACATAATAGTCCAAGTCAGTAGCCCATACACAGAAAGAAAGGAGGAACACAACGGGGATAAAGAAAGATCAGAAGGGGGGACAGTCACTCCACTGCAAGAAAGCAGCCAAACAGAGAGAGGGAGATAGCTTCAGGAGAAAAAGTCAGTCCAGAAGACCAAAGACATAGTAAAGGGCATAACTCCACTATACAACAACATAGTGTAGATCAGACAAGGAGCAAAGAGGACACCCAACACAAAAGTTGTGAAAAGTTGGAAGATGAGGAAGGCTCAGAGGAGATGATTCAAACAAATGTGAAATTCATCTGAAGAAGTGGAGATATTTCTCCAAGGAGCATTAAGGAATTAAAGAAGGACAAGAGGAGGGGTAGACCTACATTGCCAAAAAGTAATCAGATACAAACAAGGAGCAACTCAGCTAAACCAGCAGGAAGCAGAGGATGATACACAACATATTATTCTAGAATATTAGATCAGTCCAATCTCAGAATGCTTTTGAGAAGGTAAATTATCTAAAAAGAAGACATCACTATTCATATATAGCCTTATTTGAACCATTCATAGGGTTACAAGAAATAGAAAAATACAGGAGAAGGATTAGAATGGAGAATGCAGTTGTAAATTGTTCTGGGAAAATATGGATATTTTGGAATGGAGACTGGGATGGAGAAATAATTTCAGATACCATCAACATATGTCACTGAGGTTCACACACCAAATAAGTCAAAAATAAATTATAATCTCTGCAGTGTATGCTAGGTGCAATGCTATTGAGAGACTTGAATTATGGGAAGATTTAGAGTGGGTGGCAGAGAACAATACTCTACCATGGATGGTTGGAGGTGATTTTAATGTCATCATGAACGAATAAAAAAACTTAGGGGTTTACCTGTAACACAGATGGAAACTGCTGACTTTACACAATGCATTAGTAATTGTGGCCTGACAGAACTCCCTTTTAAAGGAAGTCAATTTACATGGTGGAATGGTAGAACAGGAGAAGACAATATCTTTAAAAGACTGGATAGAGTATTCGGGAATGAGATATTTTGGTAGGATTGTAACCAGAGTGAGGTGAATCACTTGTTAAGAGATGGATCAGACCACGCCCCTCTCCATGTGTCCTGCAAATCTGATTTGGAAATTATTAGAAAATCTCTTAGGTTTCTTAACTTCTGGATCAGACACTATTCATTCAAGGAAGAAGTTCAGCGAATTTGGGTGCAACCAGTGGAGGGGTCACCATTCAGGGTTCTAAATGAAAAGTTAAAAAACTTGAAGACAACATTAAGCAAGTGAAGTAAGGAGGTATATGGGGATTTTTTCAAAAAAATTGCCACCATGGAGGATTTAGTGAGAATGAAAGAGACTCAGCTGGAAATAAACCCCTCTGAAGGGAACATGACAGACCTGAGAAAGGTGGTGGCAGAACTAAGGAGAGTTCATAAAATAGAAGAGGAGTATTGGAAACAAAAAGCAGGAATGCACTGGTTCAAAGAAGGAGACAAGAACACTAAGGTTTTTCATTCCTATGTCAACGAAAAAAGGAAAAGACTTTCAATCCATAGAATAGAAGATAACCTAGGACGAATGCTTGAATCACCTCAGTAGATAGGAGAGGAAGCAGTGAGAGTATTTCAGGAACAGTTCAAGGAAACTAATTTTCCTGGCAATTATGATCTCTTGTACGATCTTCCTAGTGTGTTGACAAAAGAGGACAGAGTGGATATGGAGAGATGGCCAGAAGAGGATGAAATTAAGGAGACTGTCTTTGAGCTTAATAAAGATAGCGCCAGTGGACCTGATGGTTTCTCTCGAGGTTTTTATTAAGCTTGCTGGGAAATTGTTAAACATGATGTAGGCCAGGTGGTCAGAGCTTTCTTTTGTGGGGCAGAGTTGCCAAAATATATTATCCAAACCATATTGGTTTTGATTCCAAAAAATGAAGTGATCAGAAGCTTTAATGATCTGAGACCTATCAGCCTAAGTACTTTCATGAATAAAATTATTTCGAAGGTTATTCAGGGTAGAATTGAGAAGATTTTGGGGAAGATTATATCTGCTAATCAGATTGGTTTCATGAAAGGTAGAAGCATAGTAGACAATGTACTTCTGGCACAGGAAATAATAAGGGATATCAATAAAAGAAATAAATATCACAATGTGATAGTGAAACTGGATATGACCAAAGCATATGATAGAGTTTCTTGGATCTTCTTAACCAAGGCAATGAGAAGATTGGGATATGGAGAAAGAATGATAGATATGATATGGAGAATATTGTCTAACAATTGGTATTCTATACTGATAAATGGGCAGAAATGTGGCTTCTTCCCCTCTTTAAGGGGGGTGAAACAAGGAGATCCATTATCACCAATCTTATTTATAATAGCGACGAAGGTCCTCTCCAAATCATTAAACAAACTCAATGACAGAGAGGACTTTATAGGATTCGGCTTGCCCAAATGGAGTGAAAAGATTAATCATTTATCCTATGCAAATGATATAATATTATTTTACTCGGCCAACAAGAAGTCGATCAGACTGATGATGCAAGTGTTTAACGATTATGAAAGGGTTTCTGGACAATTGATTAATCTGTCCAAAAGCTTTCTATATCTACATGAGAAAACCCCAATTACAGTAGGGCAGAGACTAAGGAGATGGGCAGGTATTGGGCAAGGGACCTTCCCTTTTATATACTTAGGATGTCCCATGTTCTATGGCAGAAAGAGAAAAGAGTATTTTGAAAGAATCATCAAGAAGGTGTCTGCTAAAATCACATCTTGGAAGAGTAAGTTACTGCAGGAGGTAAATATATATTGATTAAACATGTACTGCAGTCAATACCCATATATCAAATTTCAGTAATGAATCCCCCTAAAACTGTGATAGAGTTCATTCACAAAATTATAGCTAAGTTCTTCTTGGCAATTCTAGAGAAACTAAAGGTAAACACTGGGTTGCTTGGGATACTCTGTGTTACCCACATGAGGAAGGTAGCATAGGCTTCAGATCACTACATCACATGGTGGAGGCTTTGTTTGCAAAATTATGATGGCACTTCAGGACTTCAACAGATTCACTATGGAGCACTTTCATATGGAATAAATTCTGCAAAAAATTCCATCCAGTGCTGGCTAAAGGGACTGGAGCTTCCCAGGTTTGGAGGAAGATGAACAGGGTGAGGGAAGAAATTGAACACAACATTTGGTGGCAACCTAAATCAGGCAGAATCAGCTGTTGGTTTGACAACTGGACAAAGTTGGGATCTCTATACTATATAGAAAAGGAGAACACAACTGAAGAGGAGATTGAAGTTAGAGAATTTGTAACGAATGGTGAATGGAACAGACAAAAATTGAACAATTATTTATCAGATGAGGAACTAGTGGACTATATTTGTCAAGATATAAGACCTCCACTAAGTACAACACGATTAGACAAGGCATGTTGGATGGGTAACATAAAGGGCATCTTCTCTGTAAAATCAACCTGGGAGATAATAAGGCCTAAAAAGAAACAAAGAGAAGTGGAGAAATATTTGTGGGTTAAAGGGCTGCCCTTTAAAGTTAACTTTTTTTTTCTGGAAAGCATGGAAAGGCAGAATTGCAACTGATGATAATCTACAGAGAATGAAGATAAGTCTAGTATCAAAATGTGGATGCTGTGAAGGACAAACACAATAGACAATGGGACACTTGTTCTTAACTGCTCATATAGCTGAAAAACTATGGAAATATTTTGCTAATTTTACTAGTATAAAGGTGGAAGATACTCAATTGCACATCTTCGTTAAGAGGTGGTGGAATGGAGCTGAGTCACCTAAATTACAACAGATTTACAGAGTTATCCCTACACTAATCGGTTGGGAATTGTGGAAGAGAAAGAATACTAGAAGACATGGAGGTGATGTAAATTTTTATTCAATGGTGCACAATATATAGGACAACTTACATCACCTGATTGGAATACTATATCCTAAGCTCAAACTAATGGAGTATAATTGGGGGAAAATAATTACGGCCCTTGGGAATTATAAACCCAAACTGTATCATAGGATTGTTAAGTGGGAGCCACCACCAGTTGAACATCAAAAGTGTAACACTGATGGGGCAAGTAAAGGAAACCGGGGTCCAAGCTCATATGATTTTTGTATTAGAAACCATAAAGGGGATCTCTGTTATGCTAAAGCAGGTATACTAGGCAATATAACCAATATGCAGGCAGAGACTATTGCGATACTTGAAGCTATGAGACATTGGGAAAAAATCACACAGGTCACAAAGGTCTTGGAAACAGACTCCCTAGCAATGGTCAAAATAATCACAGAGCAGTGGAACACTCCATGGGAAATTTCTGAAATGGTAAAAGAAATCAAGATGCATATGGAGACACAACATATAAACATTCAACATATTTCCAGAGAAGGGAATCAGTTAGCAGACTTTCTAGCTAATGAAACAGAAAAGCAAAAGAAAATATTGATATATGAAGATTTTGGAAGCCTTCTCAAAAAAGGTCGTCAGATTATCAACATCAACAAAACCGAACTATCAGCGCTTAGGATCAGAACAAAACCAATCAGAGGGCAGCATCTAGTAACATGATTAGCACACCCCTTCAGATGAGGGATAGAAACAAGTTGCAAAAATATTTACAGTTGGTGTTATTCACACAAAAATAGTTGCTAAACTACATAGATCTAAGCAAACTTAATCAAAAACTCTAATTATAAGGAGGCTGAAGGAGAGCTTCACCGTGAATGCACATAGAGAACCAGACGAAACTCCACGGAAAAGGTAGTTGGACTACCATCCCCGAGATAGGAAGACAACCCAAGAACCTGAAAAATGGAGCTATATGAACAGAGGATGACATATGACAAAGTAAAGATGGAAGAACGTAGGACGAACCTGATCTACATTGATGCCCAAAAACAACTCCAAAAATATGATGAAGAGGGCAAGGATGAAGAGCGTACGAATTACCGCACTACGGCGGAGAGGAATCATCGAGGAAAGAAGTTGGAAAAGCATTGAGGAAAGGAAGAGAGCTTTCCTAAAAAGTCCCAATTAGTCTAACTTCATTTATTACTTAGGCTAGTTGTTTTATATTTCTTTGCAGACCTCTAGAATAGTCATCAATGTATTAGATTAGGGCTCTGTTGGACTTTTATTATTAGTAATAAAAATCTATTTTCAAGATTTTTTTTTAATCCTAAAGACTTTTTAATTTTTAATACATAGTGTTAGATTTTTGTTAATACCTAAATAATTTAATAAATGAATTGAAAAAAAGGAAAACATATGACAACAACAACATATCCAGTAAAATTTCATAAGTGAGATCTAGAGAGGATAAAATGTATGCAGACCTTACCACTATCTCATAGAGGTAGAGATGTTATTTTCAAAAGACCCTCATGCCAAAAATATCATCTCCAAAGAAGAATATACTAGATATGAAACCAAACGACCAAAATTAAAAATAATTAATAATTTGTAAAGACAATAAAAATAATAAAATGAATGACCGGACAATAATAACACAATATATAAAGACACAACTACCTCTATTAACCTACTATATCACAAGGCCAAATATCATCCTACCCCCACTAGCCGTCAACCTTCTATCCTAATACGCGACCTCCACTCATTTCTATCTAAGGTCATGTCCTCGATGATATAAAGTTGCAACATATCTTGTCTAATCACCTCTCCCCAATACTTTTTCGGTCTACCCCTGCCCCTCCACGTAACCCCTAAATCCATCCTCTCGTACCTCCTAACAGGAGTGCCAAGACTTCTTCCTGCACATGCCCAAACCATATAACAAAGAAGAAGTGCTGGCATAACCTGCATCTTTCTGAACATGTAAATTTTTGATTGACCAACACTCCAACCGATATAGCAAAGACAGTCTAACCACCATTTTGTAAAACTTAAGTTTAAGTAGTATCTTCTTATCACACAATGCTCCAAAAGCAAGCCTCTTTCATCCATGCTACCCCAATACGACCTGTGACATCATCATTGATATCGCCACTACTCTGGAAGATGGACCCAAGATATTTAAAGTTATCTCTTTTGGGAATAGATTGAGTGACAAGCCTCACTTCAATGTCTGCTTCATCCCCCGCAACACTAAATTTTCACTCCAAGTATTCTGCTTTGGTCCTGTTCAATTTGAACCCTTTGGATTCCAAAGAATGTCTCCAAATCTCTAACCTATCATTAACTTTATCCCAAGTCTCATCAATCAGTACTATGTCATCCACAAATAGCATACCCCATGGAACCTCCTCCTGAATAGGTCATGCCAGCTTATCCATTACTAAGGCAAAAACAAAGGGCTCAACACAGATTCTTGATGAAGTCCTATCTCAACAGAAAAATACTTTGAGTCCCCTCCCATCATTCTTACCCGAGTTTTGGCTCCGTATATACACCATTGGAACACCTTTCGCCTCTAGACACCTTCATAGGACATCACTCAGAATTTTATCATATGTCTTCTCAAGATCAATGAACACCATGTGAAGGTCCTAACGTAATTAGTTTTAATATCTTCTTTATAAATATAGCGGTTTGAAATTAACAAAAACTATATATAATTAATGAATATCATTTCTATAAATATAGTGTTTTGAAACTAGCAGGATATATCAATCATATGATTTTTTTCTCAATCAGTTGGTCTTGCTTTTTTTATTGTTATCGATCAATGATTTTGTTGGTTTTCCTTCTTCCTTTATTGATTTTCTCTTATTGCTTTGAAACATCTATTAAAATATCCAATTTTCCTTCTAGTTTGAAATTCTGAATCTTGCTAGTTGCTGAGAATTTTTTTAACTTGCATTATAGAAGATAGTAACCTTAGTTATTGTATTATAAAGGTTTCAATCTGATTGATTAAACTAACAAGGGAAAAAGGGTAAAAAAATGCCCTTGTACTATCAGAAAGGAGCAAAAATATCCTCCGTTTATACTTTGGGCCATTTATGCCCTTGTACTATCAGAAAGGGTCAAAAATGCCCTGATACTAATGGAAAAAGGGTAAAAAATGCCCTTGATTTATACTTTGGTCCAAAAATGCCCTTGTCAATGATACTTTGGGGAACTATCCATTTCTTTGGTGCCCTAAAACAAACACACTTCTTACATCCGTTGGGGAACTATCCGTTTCTTTATGGGACTTACATGTCCTTGGAGGTTTATAAATTTTGGGTTCTCTTTATGAAGAAGTGGTGCCTGAGGTCAAGGAACTTATCGAGTTTGATGAAAAGAAGGTAAAATATCTTCCTTGGACTTGTGAATATTTATATGCAACCCTTCATCATCTTCGGGGTGCAAAACAAAAGGTATCTTTTAGCCAATGGATAGAGTTTTGGTGCAAGAAACCCCTAAGGTATGGACCGGCTCCACCGAGGCAGGAAGAGAACTCTTCTCATCTTGACTTGACACATAATCCCAGTGGAGTTTTACCTGACATAAAGAGATGATCACATGTTGAAGAAAAGGTATTTTTTTAGATCGGGGTGAACTCTAACAAAAGAGATGAGACCTATCTGGAAACATTCTTATCTTGTTGGTTGTGCGCTTTCATCCTTCTAAACAAAGAAGGTCACTTCATTCGTCTTGGGACTTTTAAGATGGAAAGTGGAAAAAGGGTTAGTCTCACAATTCCAGTGTTGGCCAGTATCTACAATGGTTTGAATAAGATCTCAACTGTATCCCAACTTAACCAAATTGTAGCTTGTTTCCCTATCCATTATGTTTATGGTTGGCTCGCTCATTATTTCAAGACCTATTTTGCATTTGCCAATGGGCCCTTTGTTCCTACTATGGTAGTATATTTCGCAGAAGGGGCCGCAAGGTATTTTGATAAAAATGATGTGAGAAGATGTATCCATGGTGTAGAGAATGTTGCTTGGTCCTCTACTATGCTGGATAAGAAATACCCTTACTTTTATGTAGATAGTGATCGTGCACCAGAGTTCGAATCGAGCTACTTCATGAGTATCCATTTCAATTATCTTCCTCTTAGATGCAGAAATTCATTTATCCTTGAGCCATACAGTCCACATCGCTTCAGTCGTCAATCCGGTTTCTACCAGAACATTCCTGGCATTATGAAGAATGACATTCGCAGTGCTTCTTTGGACAAGGAACTTATATTTTGGCAGATGTTTACTATGATTTGCTCTTCATCACGAGCAATTTTTCCCTCAATCATGCCTAATGCGGGAGATTCTTTCGGGTCCGCCAATCAGGCTTGGTGGAAGAAGACTCAGGGGAATTTCTTTAGTGATCATTTAAAGAGTTTAGTGAGGGTTGTTAAACCAACTCCTATTGTACACTTAGAGGGTTCAGACGAAGTACATGTGACCAAAGCTCCTAATCTTGATGTATCTCCTCCTGTGGATTTCAAGATGCCCTAACAACATAATAAAGGAAAATCCCAACTTTCTCCGGCAGCGCCAAAAGAAAAGACATCTACTCAAGTTGCTCGAGTTCCTTAAAGGGCTCTTCAATATGAGACTGAGAGTAGTAGCAGAGATCGTTGTTGGAAGAGAACACGGGTACGTCCAGATGATTTAGGGGATGCTACTACGTCTGTGGTTGAATCACCTGATGAGACAAACAGTTCTTTGAGGACTATAACAACCCCCATTAAAGAGGTACAATTTAGACTTCCCCTATCGATTATATCTTTGCTACCCTTTTAATTATTTAACCTTTTTTTTAATTATTTTTTAATGCAGGCAAGCAAGAGGCCGACTTCTGTCCCCTGTGATGAGGTCAAAGACACTTTAAAGTCTAATGACCGCAACCATCCCAT
>JBCEWC010006400.1:0-23093 GCA_038996855.1 Solanum aculeatissimum
GAGTTTCAATTGTTGATTTCACTTTGAATTACACATGGATTCTTCCTATTATGAGTTTGAATTATGACTTCTAATTGTCCATTCTATTTTCATCATCATTCATGGCATTTGAATACATGAGCGTTGGTTTTTATGAAAGATGTGAATTAGGTCATGACCCAAATATGTTTATGAGTTTGATTTTGAACAAATATGGGTTATGATAAGAATGTGATCACATAATTTCTATGATTTGGATCTTTGAGAAAATATGGATATTTACACCAATATGATCGATATGAATGGAGCTACTCCTATGCATAAAAGTATGACATGAAAATGTATTTGGCTCTTTAGCCCAATGAAGTATGATTATGAAATATTGTTGACTTTTTAGTCATGTATACACGAAACTGAAGAAAGGGATTAGGCCTATAAGCCCTATTATGCATGGTTATGATTTCAAAGTAGTTGTCCTCTTTTTGAAAGCATGTATATGTATTCTTGTGGGATGATGACTTAGCATCGAAAAGGATCGGAGTAGTACATGTGCTATCCCCAAGGATCTCACTCTGTTCTCTTGAAATATATGCCAGCATAGGTATATGGTAACCCTTACTGAAATGACCGGGTCATAAGGTATGGTTACAAATGTGATATGATATGATATGAAAATCCTTCCAAAATGACCGGGTCGTAAGGAAGATAGCCATCACACTAAAATGACCGGGTCGTAGGTGTGGTGTGGATTATCTTTGGCAAGTAGTCTACTCTCATCTGATTTGAGGCTTCATCGGGTGAATTCATGTTGTAGCTCACATGGGTTTGAGATGTCGGTTATGGTCACATTCCCTCTATATGTAAGCATTATGGCATTTCATGCATCATGGATTTCATGGTATATTGATATATTATCCTTTCTTATATCCTTCTTTCTATATATGTGCCCTTGTTATCTAACATTGGTTTACAGATTAGTCATGTTCATATGCATTACATGCTCGCATATTTAGTACATTCAAACATACTAACACATACTTTTTTGCCTGCATGATCTAACCATGTAGGGACTGAAAGCTATATCTATCCACCTCTTGACAATTGATTCGAATCTTTGAGTATCATTTATGGTGAGTCCTATGTTCCAAGGACAATATCCACCTTCTATCTACCTTTATGTATGTTGTTTACTTCTTTACTTTAAGGGTGAGCCTGGGTCATATCTTGGCCCCCGCCCTATTCTAGACTAGAGGCATTATTGGATATCACAAAGACTTATGTACGATTATGTTATGTGATTATTTGATATGATTTGGCTATGTACTATGTATGGGAGAGATGTTTATGCTTATGCTATTATGATATGTTTAAATGAGAATGTGCTTATATCGAAAGTCCCAAGTCCCTTCTTGTCCCCATAGCGTGAGTCATACTTATCCACCTCTTAAAACGTATTTTTTTTATGTGCTATGTAATTCATGCAAACCCTTTCCCCATGACATCCCCATAGCTTGAGACCAAAGTCCCTTAATCCCTTAGAATTATGTGTTTGTTTTAAAAATATAGGCTTTCGAACCAATGATATGTAAATTGATTCTAAGATGGCTTCTTTGAGGACTCTCAAGTTCTCATTCTCCATGTCATATCTAGGCCCTACTCCCGGGTCGTGACAAAGATGGTATCAGAGCACTAGGTTTATAAATATTTCTAGAAGTGTAACATGGCGCATCGAGTAGAGTCTCATTCATGGGTGTGTTGTGAACCATACGTATGAGTGAGGGGCTATGGTGACGTTTTTGGAATGGTTTTACTTCGTTGTCTCTTATGTTGTTCCATGAGCCATTTTGTAAGATTTCCTAAATTGAGGTGATTTTGTCACTCTTTCACAAGATGCCTCCACGAAGATCCCCTCTCCCAAGATCGACCCCTATTAATGAGGAACAAGTTCCTCGAGAGCCTATAAAGGAACAAGTGACTCATGTTGAGTTTTGGAATGTTGTTGCTATAGTGGCTCGAGTGGTGGCCAACCAGGCCTGGCCGATTAACCCTACTCCTGGTCACACCTCATCCTCTAGGGTGAGAGACTTTACTTGGATGAATCCTCTGGAGTTCTTCGATTCAAAAGCTAATGAGGATGCCCATGACTTCATTGATGAACTCACTAAGGTGTTGACTATCATGGGTGTGAGCTCGGTAGAGAAAATCAAACTAGTTGCTTATCAGTTGAAGGATATGTCTTAAGTGTGGTATAATTAGTGGTTGGTTGAGAGGGTCGTTGATGTTAAGGTGGATTGGGAAGTGTTTAAGTTAGCCTTTCTAGATCATTTCTTCCCTCTTGAACTCAGGGAAGCCAAGATGACCGAGTTTATTAATCTCAAACAGGGTGGCATGACGGTGAGGGATTATTCTCTTAGGTTCACAAAGCTCTCTAAGTATTCTCATATGCTAGTGGCAGACCCCGTGAAAGGATGCACAAGTTTATTTTTGGGGTCTTTGATTTGATGGTGAAGGAGTGTTGCACTGCTATGCTTATTTGGGATATGGATATTTCCAGGCTTATAACTTATGCTGAACAAATACAGGGAAAGAAGCTCAAGGAAAGGAGGGTGAATGATTATTAGAAGGCTCGATATGATGGTGGGTTCTCTAACTCTAAGTGTGGTAGTGGTTTTAATAGTTTTCAGTTGGGCCAAGGTTCTAATGCAAGATTTGTCGATGCTAGAGTGCCTCCTCCTAAGGCATAGGTCGAGGGTAGGCTAATGGTTCTTTGGTGTGATAAGTGTGGGAAGAACCATCCCGAGAGGTGCTGGAGGGATACAGGTGCTTGCTACAGATGTGGTAACATGGGCCATAGGGTCTCCGACTGTCCTAAAGTTGCTAAAAAGGATCAAGGCCAGGAGGCTCTGGGTGGTCAGGTTTAACAGAGGGTTCCTCCAAGAGATGCTCCTAGAAACAAAAAATTTTATGCTTTGCATGCACGCCAAGAAGTGGAGGAGACTCGGAATGTGGTTACGAGTATGTTAAAAGTCTTAGAATATGATGTTTATGATTTGCTTGATCCAAGAGTAAATTTATCTTTTGTGACTTCTTTGTTGGCTGTTAAGTTTGGTTTGAGTCCTGAAACTTTGAGGGAGACCTATTCGGTCTATACTCCAGTGGGTGAGTCTATTATAGCCCAGAAAGTCTATCAGGGACCCCATTTTATTCTTGCATAAAGTCCTTCCCGATGATCTTATAAAGCTTGAGATGTTTGACTTTGATATTATCTTTGGGATGGACTAGTTACAAGCTTCATATGCCTCGGTTGACTGTAGAACTCAGAAAGATAAATTTTAAATTCTTGATGAACCTATTTTGGAATGGAAGGGTAGTGACTCCGTTGTTAAAGGTCAATTTATTTCCTATCTCAAAGTTTGAAAGATATTTCTAAGGGGTGCATCATTCATATTGTGAGGGCTAGGGATGTGGAGACTGAGTAACCTACTCTTGAGTCAGTTTCGGTGGTTAATGAATTCCCAGATGTGTTTCTTGAAGATTTGCCCAGTATTCCTCCTAATAGAGAGGTGGATTTTAGCATAGATCTCCTTCTGGATACTCACCCCATTTCTATTCCTCCGTATCGTATGGCCCCGATCGAGTTAAAAGAATTGAAGGATCAGTTGACAGACTTATTGGAGAAAGGCTTCATTAGGCCGAGTAGTTTTTCTTAGGGTGCTCCTGTTCTGTTTGTAAGGAAGAAGGATAGGTCGCTACGGATGTGTATTGACTATCGGCAATTGAACAAGGTAACTATCAAGAATAAATACCCGTTGCCCAGGATCGATGAATTATTCTATCAACTTCAAGGAGTCACACATTTCTCAAAGATAGATCTTCGTTCGAGTTACCATCAGTTGAAGGTGAGAGAGTGTGATATTCCTAAGATAACTTTTCAAACTCGGTATGGACATTTTGAATTTGTGGTAATGTCATTTGGTTTGACCAATGCTCCAACGGTGTTTATGGATCTTATGAATCAAGTGTTCAAGCCATTCCTTGACAGTTTTGTAGTCGTTTTCATTGATGATATCCTAATTTACTCCTGAAATGAGCGGGAGCATATGGGTCACTTGAGGTTAGTACTTCAGACTTTGAGGGAGAAGAAGTTGCTTGCCAAGTTTAGTAAATGTTAGTTTTGGTAGGGAGAAGTTTCTTTTCTTGATCATGTGGTGTCCGGTGATAGTATTAAGGTTGACCCCAAGAAGACCGAAGTGATAAAGAATTAGCCTAGATCGTTGATCCCTTTTGATATTTGAAGTTTCCTTGGGTTAGCTGGTTATTATCGGAGGTTTGTTGAGAGATTCTCATCCATCGCATCCCCATTGACTAAGTTGATTCAAAATAAAGCCAAGTTTTTGTGGTCAAATGAGTATGAGAAGAGTTTTCAGACCTAGAAGGATCGACTCATATCGGCTCCCATTTTGACTCTACCAAATGGTTTAGATGGGTTTGTGGTATATTGTGATGCTTCTTGGATTGGATTGGATTGTGTGCTTATGCAACATGGTAAGGTGATAGCTTATGCATTGAGACATTTAAAGGTGTATGAGCAAAACTACTCGATTCACGATCTTGAATTGGCGGTGGTAGTATTTGCCTTAAAGATTTGGAGGAACTATTTGTATGGTGTTCATATTGATATTTTCACCGATCATAAGAGTTTGCAATATGTGTTCACCCAAAGAGATCATAACTTGAGACAAAGGAGATGGTTGGAACTAGTTAAGGACTATGACATGAGTGTCCTATATCATCTCAGCAAGGCAAATGTTGTAGCTGATGGCCTTAGCAGACCATCCATGGGTAGTATGTCTCATGCTGATGAAGGAAAGAAGAAATTGGTAAGGGATGTACACCGTTTGGCTAGGTTGGGTGTTAGATTGGCTGACTCCGCTGATGGTAGTATTCTTGTTCGAAATGGGTCTGAGTCTTCTGTGATTGTTGGTGTCAAGGCAAAATAAGATTTGGATCCCTTGTTGGTTGAGTTAAAGAAATTGGTTACCGAAACGAAGATAGAGATTTTCTCCTAAGAGGGAGATGGTGTAATACGATGTCAAAACTAGTTGTGTATTCCAAATGTTGATAGTCTTAGGGAGGTGATCATGAGTGAGGCCCACAACGCCCAATATTCTATCCATTTGAGATCCACTAGGATGCACCGGGATTTGACAGAAGTGTATTGATGGCATGGCATGAAGATGGACATAGCCAAGTTTGTGTTAGAGTGTTTGAATTGCCAACAAGTGAAGGTACAACACTAAAGGCTCGGTGTCTTAACTCAAGATATTGAGATTCCTACTTGAATGTGGGAAGATGTGAATATGGATTTTGTGGTTGGGTTACCCCATACCCGGAAGCGATTTGATTCTATTTGGGTTATTATTGACCGGATGACCAAATCAACTCACTTCTTACCGGTTAAGACTACCTTTGATGCCAAGGACTATGCAAAGTTGTACATTCGGGAATTAGTTAGGTTGCATGGAGTGCCTACGTCTATTATATCAGAACGCAGTACCATATTTACTTCTCACTTTTGGAGATCATTTCAGAGAGGACTTGACACTAAGGTTAAGTTGAGCACCGCTTTCCATCCTCAAATCGATGGACAAATTGAGAGGAAAATTCAGACCTTGGAGGACATGTTGAGGGCTTTTGTATAGAATTTAAAGGGAATTAGGATGACCATCTACCACTTATCGAGTTTGCGTACAATAATAGTTTTCATGCTAGCATCGGCATGGCTCCATTTGAAATATTATATGGTAGGAGGTGTAAGTCCCCAATGGGGTGGTTTGAGTTGGGTGAGATGGCATTGATAGGCCAGGACTTGGTCGTTGAGGCTATGAAAAAGGTGAAGTTGATCAGAAAAAGGTTGAGAATGGCTCAAAGTCACCAAAAGTCTTACTCGGATGATAGAAAGAGGGACCTTGAATTTCAAGTAGATGATTGGATTTATGTGAAGGTCTCACCTATGAAGGGTATTATGCATTTTGGTAAAAAGGTAAGTTGTGTCCTCGGTATGTCAGGCTATATGAGATTGTAGAGCAAATCAGTAATGTGGCTTATAGATTGGAGTTGCCTTTGGATATGAGTTCTATTCATCCAGTGTTTCATGTGTCAATATTGAAGAGGTTGGTTGGTGACCCAAAATGATTGTACCTTTGGAAGGTGTTGCGGTAGAGGAGAACTTGACCTATGAAGAAGTGTCGGTTGAAATCTTGGATAGGCAAGTGAAACGGCTTCGCAACAAGGATGTGGCTTCGGTTAAAGTTCTTTGGAGAAATCAATGGGTGGAGGGAGCTACATGGGAAGCGGAGTCAGATATGATGAAGCAATATATCTATCTTTTCCAAGCTACTCAAGCCTAAGGTACTAGGTTCTTACCATTCCAAATGGTCCTAATTCTTTATCCTTTGAGTTTCATGACATGACATGCATACATGTGAACGAAAATTATTTGAATGATGTTTCACATAAGTTTTAATGGCTTTATGATTTTCAAATGATGAATGATGTATTATGACTTTATGATTGAAATGCTTCTTGTTGAAGTCAAGCCTTTCAAGCCTTATTCTAGCCCATTCGAGAATGAATGTTCCCAAGGGGGAGATGATGAAATAACCTGACATTTTGAAAACCTTGTGAAGATGGTTAGCTCTGATTTTGAACTTATTTTGGTTGGTTAATGATCTCCATGAGTCTCTCTTAAGTGGCCTTGTTCAAAGAAATCACATTGGTTAAGTTTTACATGAATTTTTGTGGAAGCACTGACTTTAAATGGTCACAACTCTTTGTACAAATAGTACTGGATGTGCCATGACCAATCACATTGAAGCGTTTTGAGTTATCTTTCTAAGACACTTGGTTTCACTTGATTTGGAGTTCGGATGAAGAAGTTATGGCCTTTTTGGTGGGACTGCCTGCACTGGGATTCTTTTCTGGAAATTTGCTAAGGCATACTCCCATGGTTCCCTTAACGGACCGTGAGCCACTTGATGGTACGTGAAGAGGCCCTTCTGACCTCTCACAAGGTGTGGTAAGGTGTTTCATGATGGCCTTGACTTAAGAATTGGTTCTCTGTATAAGGTTAGCATTCCGAAAATCGCGTCAACGAGCAATGAGGCTTCACGGACCGTGTGGGACCTTATGGTCTATGAACCTGTCTGTGAAAGGGAGGCCAATCAAGGATCTAGGCCAAGTGAGGCTCCATGGACCAGGTCATGGTCCGTGTGAAGTATCATGACCTGTGAGGCCTTTTGTGTGGCTACGGGAGTGAAATTTTCTAAGTATGGGATTACCATCTCAGACCTTCATCGACAAAATATTTTCTAAGTGTTGCTTCATGGGAGGGTTCATGGTCCGTGTGCCACTACACGGTCCGTGTAGTGGATCATGAGGGTAACGTTGTCAGGTTTTCTTATACATTTCATTAGTGGTTTAATTGTAATTTTGGTATTTTTCTAAGGTAGTTTTAGTCTTCCTAAGCCCTCCTAAACCCCTGAATTAGCCTATACACCTTCATCCTATTCAAATTCTTCCAACACTTAGAATTATATTCAAATTCTCTCTTTTAGAGGCTTTCTTCCAAGTGTGGATTGAAGGTTTGAGTTGGAATCCAAGAAAGTCTTCTTCTTCAATCATTCTTCTCTCTAAAGCTTCTAGTTAAACAAGGTATGTGGGATTGATTCATGGTTCTCCTTTCAACTATGAAGACCCAAAATTCCTCTTCTTCAATTTTTATGGAATTTAAGGTTACTTTGCAAATGGGTCTTTAAATTCATTATTGTTTTGATTAAATTAAAGTATGGGCTATATTTAATTGTTGATTTTAAAGTGAATTAAGCCCTAATTTGTTGAATTCCATTGGTTTTATGAAGGTTTAATTATGCATGCCCCCTTACTCTTTATATTTATGCATGGGTAATGTTAATTGAGTTTCAATTGTTGATTTCACTTTGAATTACACATGGATTCTTTTTATTATGAGTTTGAATTATGACTTCTAATTGCCCATGCTATTCTCATCATCATTCATGGAATTTACACACATGAGCATTGGTTTTTATGAAAGATGTGAATTTGGTCATGACCTAAATATGTTTATGACTATGCTTTTGAATAAATATGGGTTATGACAAGAATGTGATCACATAATTTCTATGATTTGGCTCTTTGAGCAAATATGGGTATTTACACCAATATGATCGATATGAATGGAGCTACTCCTATGCATGAAAGTATGACATGAAAATGTATTTGGCTCTTTAGCCCAATGAAGCATGATTATGAAATGTTTTTGTCTTTTTAGTCACGTATGCATGAAAGTGGAGAAAGGGATTTGTCCTTGAAGCCCAATTATGCATGGTTATGATTTCAAAGTACTTTTTCTCTTTTCAAAAGCATGTATATATATATATATGTATTCTTTTGGGATGACAACTTAGCACTTAATGGGATCGAAGTAGTACGTGTGCTATCCCCAAGGGTCCCACTCTGTTCTCTTGAACTATGTGCCAGCATAGGTATATGGTAACCCTTACCGAAATGACCGGATCGTAAGGTATGGTTACAAATATGATATGATATGATATGAAAATCCTTCCGAAATGACCGGGTCATAAGGAAGGTGGCCATCACACTGAAATGACCCAGTTGTAAGGTATGGTGTAAATTACCTTTGGCAAGTAGTCTACTCTAATCCGATAGGAGGCTTCATCGGGCGAATTCATGTTGTAGCTCATATGGGTTTGAGATGTCAGTTATGGTCATATTCCCTCTATATGTAAGCATTATGGCATTTCATGCATCATGGATTTCATGGCATATTGATATATTATCTTTTCTTATATCCTTCTTTTTGTATATGTACCCTTGTCATTTAACATTGGGTTACAGGTTAGTCATGTTCATATACATTGCATTCCCACATACTTAGTACATTCAAACATACTAATTCATACTCTTTTGCCTGCATGATCTAACCATGTAGGGATTAAAGTCTATATCTATCCACCTCTTGACAGTTGATTCAGATCTTTGAGTATCATTTTTGGTGAGTCTTATGTTCCAAGAAAAATATCCACCCTCTATCTACCTTTATGTATGTTGTTTACTTCTTTACTTTGAGGGTGAGCTCGGGTCATGTCTTGGACCCTGCCCTATTCTAGACTAGAGACATTGTTGAACATCACAAAGACTTCTGTACTATTATGTTATGTGATTATTTGAGATGCTTTGGCTATGTACTATGTATGGGAGAGATCTTTATGCTTATGCTATTATAATATGTTTAAATGAGAATGTGCTTATATGGAAAGTCCCAAGTCCCTTCTTGTCCCCATAGTGTGAGTCATACTTATCCACCCCTTAACACGTATTTGTTATGTGCTATGTGATTCATGCAAAGCATTTCCCCATGACATCCCCATAGCTTGAGTTCAAAGTCCCGTAATCCCTTAGAATTATGTGTTTCTTGTTAAAATATGCGCTTTTGAACCAATGATGTGTAAATTGATGTTAAGATGACTTGTTTGAGGACTCTCGGGTTCTCATTCGCCATGTCATACATGAAGTTGTCTCGTATTTTCTAAAAGACACCTTAACTTGTCAGCGTCTTATTACCCCCCTAAATAATTTTAAACTTATGTTATTACATCATTTTTTCCCACCTGGCATGGAGACTGTATGCACTCTCTTAAAGAGTGTGAGAAACCTTAAATAATGAATATAATTTTATTTTTATAAGTATTTTGTTATAAAATATATTTTCCTGTTTTACTTATTACTTTAAATTTTTCTTTATTATTGTTTTCATTTTTTTCTTCTTTTTTCAAAAATTCATTGCTATCTCTATTAAAACTCCTCACTTTCAATATCACCATTTTTATCACAACTCCACCCTTCTTCTTTTACTACTATTAATTTAATTCTCTTCAATTTTAAAACTTTATGTAAATATTTTTTTACATTTCAAACAAGTTTAATAAACCCATTAAATTTTAAGATGATTAGGTTGTATCATTTAGCTGTTTTATCTGAATTTCAAGTAAACTTCTTTCAAAATTTGAGGAATTCGTTGATTCTTTCAAAATATCCTTTCTAATTTTGAAGTTATGTGACAAGGAAATAAATTGATTGATAATACCTTCAAAATTTTGAATTTGCTTAAAAAAAATAATTAATTTTATCATCAATAACTCAACAAAGTATTGAAAATTTAAAAAATATTGAGAAAGAAGAAGAAGGAAATGGGGGATTGGAGGGGCTCAGCTCGAAGGGATGGGGGTGAGGGTGGGAGGTGAAGAAGAAGAAGAAAGAAAGAAATGGGTGGGTAGGGTGGAAGGTGAGGTGAAATTTAAAATTAAAGTTAATAAAAATTCTAAGTCAAAAAGTAAGAGAGAGAAAAAAATAAAGAAAAACAAAAAAATATAATTTATATTACATTAACACATGTCGCATATTGAGTGGGCGTGTGATACACTTGCTTCGAAAAATTTGTGACTGTTAAAAAAATGATACATTAATGGCAGGTCACAATTATTTAGATGGGTAATAGAACACCCGCATAATTCAAGTATTTTTTTAAAAATTCGAGACAACTTCAAGTGTTACTTTGTGTCTTTTCTCCTTCATCTTTTATTATGAACATCAATTTATAACTTGATATGAACCGAAAATTTTAATCTTTCATGTATGAGTTAAATTACTCCATACAAAAAATTATCTACTATACACGCAATGAACACAGACATATACGTAATGACCCATTTAAATAAAAACTTTATTATAATAAATAGAATAAAATAAAAAGTTTTTACAAGGGACCAAATTAAATACTATAACTCAACTATATGATTAATAGTATATCCTAACGTTTGGACCTCATAACCCCACGAGTTAGAATCGAGTTGCACCCAAAATTCAAATTTCATTTTCGTATACAATTTGAGTTGTGTAAAACGTTGTTATCTCCTTACATATGAATTTCGACCTTGTAACCACATGGTTAGAATCGAGTTGCACCCAAAATCCAAAATTCATTTATGTTTACAACCTTCCTATATGCTAATCATTTTCAAAGAATATCATAGAGCAAATTCCATCTGCTTATTTTATGTAAACTTTCCTTGTTCTGAATTCCAGTTCCTTATCGAATTGAATTAAAGCTAATTACAATTCTCCAGGATTTTTTGATGCACAGGTGAAATATCTTCCAAACAATTCCCAATGGGATTTCAATACATATAACAACATGTACCGGTATGTAAAGAAACATAATAACAAGTGAGATTGCTCGGATGAATCATATGGGCGATTATGCAAAGTACAGACAAAAGATAATTTTCACGCGATAGTTGTAAGAAATTTTTTTGTGTAGATTTTCATAAACTAAGACAGATACCACCCGAGCTAAATCCATTCATCTACTGCAACACATTATTCAGAGGCAATGCAGTCTTACTAAAAAGTATAGAACAAGTTCAAAACAACAAAAGAGTTTGATGACTTACAGTTTGGGACAGTATCTTGGTCACTATTGACATATAACACAATGAAGAAATTGTTGATTGTAGCTAAAGAGAATAAAAGGCAAGTTAAATATACTTTAACTTTCGGCGAATGTCGTGGTCATGAGTACATATATATTATCTTGAATCAAATACCCTCCTCACTTAAAGAACGAATCATATTTAGATCAAAAGTGTCATGCCCCAGAAGGGTACCCTTGGCGTGGTCGGAACTTGGAAAACCATTGTTGATTCCTCAGGAGAACCACCTGGCCTCATCGTCACATCATTCTCAAAAGCGGAAGAATACACGAGAACTGGCTATTAATTTAGATAAATAAAACTATATTATAATAATATTTTCCAATGATCAAGTTTGAAAAATAAATAACAATTGACAATCCTCTACTCAATGTGTATGAACCCTCTATCTAACAGTCTAGATGGTACCAAGAGTCATGATAGGCCATGGCTACCCCAATTAAAAGGAAATATAAATACTCAATAAAGAATAAAAGGGTTCCTCCAAATAGCAAAGAGGGGTCACCAAATTTGGGAGTAAGAAGATGAACCTCAATGGTGCACTGGCTGAAGTCCTCTGTCACCTATATATGCATCATTAACGATGCAGATCCAAATAGACGTCAGTACATGAAATATACTGGTATATAAAAATGGCTCAAGAAAATAGTTAACACTCAACTCAATCAGTCAACTCGACCCTAAGATCAACTCAGCAGCTCATGAAATCAACTCAATGAATATGCAAGTTTAGAGTTTAAAAATCATGCTTTGAAAATAGACTCAGTATTATGTAATTCAGTTTAAAATATTATATTCTGAATCAAGTGTTGCTTAGGAGTTTCTTTAACCGACATAACTCCCACCATCTTTAATTTGGTGATGTACAACAATGGAGACATCATTGCCACACCCATCCAATATTATCAAGGCAAAGGATGATCAACTCTCTCTTGGATCCAAAGTAAATATCCATCTTTTAGGACATAAGTCACTAGAGTTAACTGCATGACTATCCTACGCTAACAACGTATTTTATTAGTTAGAGTAGTTATTTACTCGCTCCCATATCGGTGCTCAATACTCCTCCTAAGACTAAAACATGCTCATGCCAATCAAATCAAAACTCATCTCTTTAGATTATCTCAAATCAACTCAATCACTCAACAACACAGTCAATCAAGGTAAACAATCATGCATATAATCATCACTCAACTCATATCAAACTGTCATTTAGACTCCAATTAGTCATGCTCATCACATAAAACAAATAGGATGCTTATTAGATATGTATGTAGACAGGTAATATGTTCCTTATGCTCAGTTAGCACTCAAGTCACTCAATTCAGGTGGTCAGACTCATGATCTTAATTTAATTAAATATAAAATCTCATAGAATAATGCATTTTAGGGCTCATGTTGTCAAGTAAAAGTCTAATATCCCACTTTCATATGAGCATAAATGCAATGCATAAATTCGTTCATACATGTGCATGAAGACTCAAAATAATGCAAGAAACTCAAAAGTTAGGATCATAAGATTTTCAATACTCAATACTTATTCGTGAATTAAACTCAAATAGACGGAAGGGCGTATGGACGAATTCAGTCCAATACTTTAGGTAGCCTTACATACCTGAAATTAGGAAGAATGATCAACTCTTTGATGATCCTTAAGCTTGAATTCAAAATCCTTGATTTCTCCCTCCTTCAATTATCTCTAGATTTCTAAGTGTATAATGAGGGATAATATACCTAGGGTACTGATAAAGGACCTAAAACAAGTCCAAAACGTTGTAGCTTTTAATTAAAAAAGTAGGAAAAACAAGAATACCCTTCTTAAAAATTGCTGAGTGGAACCATAAAACCCCATCTACGGGTCGTAGTTCCACTTACGGGCCATCTGGTAACTCGTCATTCAAGGTTTACAAATCTTAATTTCTGGAACTTCAATCTACAAAACCTATTCTATGGTCCATGACTAAAATAATGGGCCGTCCGGTAACTCTTCGTTCAAATATCCAAAAAAGTTGATTTTTGAATTATCAAGCCATAAAACTTATTCAATGGGTCATAGAATGATCTACAGTCCGTTTAACATCTCGTACATGGGCCTCATACTTAGAAAAATTGACGAAGTCACATGGGTATCTATAAGGTCTCATCTATGGGTCATAGATCACCCTACGGGCAGTAGATGGCCCTTCATGGTTCTCCTAGTGATTTTTTTCAGTCATTTCCTCAGCTTCTCCTGGGCATTTATAGTAGACTAGGTGGAATGAATTAGGGGGTGTTACATTATCTCCCCCTTGGGATCATTCCTCCTCGAATGAAGAGCAATCTAGGAACCTAGTCAAGGCACGAATCCTATTATGGAATTTGACAATCAAGCAGTTCATAAATCGCTCATGCAGTCAACTAATCAAGCAATTAAGAAGGTAAACAATCAACAAAATCAAACCAATCATCAATCAGACTCTAGAACGCTATCGTCACTTAAACTCAGAATAGAAGGGAACTCAAGGGATAAGACAGAATTATTACCATCAACTCTCTCATCATCAGCAGACAGGAATAAATGAGGGTACTTGGCCTTCATATCCTCTTCATATTCCCAAGTAGCTTCTTCTACAAACTGATATCTTCACAACACCTTGACAGATGCAATCTCTTTGTTTCTTAACTTGCGAACTTGACGATCAAGGATTTGAATGGGAATATCCTCATAGCTCAAACTGTCTTTCACTCCAATACTCTCAACAGGCACAACCAACTGCGGATCTCCAAAACACTTCTTAACTATGGAAATGTAGAAGACTGGATAGATAGTCGCTAACTCTGGTGGTAACTCCAATTCATAGGCTACATTACCTACCTCTTTTATAATCTGGTAAGGGCCAATGTACCTTGGACTCAACTTCCCTTTATTTCTAAATTGCATCACACCGTTCATAGGTGACACATTTAAATACACCCAATCATTGACCTCAAACTCTAAGTCTATTCTTCTAATATTAATGTAGAATTTCTATCGACTTTGTGCAATATTCAATCTTTATCGAATGATTTTCACTTTATCTATAGCTTGGTGAACCAAGTCTGGTCCAATTAACTCTGCCTCTCCACGTTAAGCTAACCAATTGGTGATCTACAACTCTTCCGATAAATTGCCTCATATGGAGCAATCTGGATACTCAAATGGATATTGTTGTTGTAGGAAAACTCAATAAGAGGCAAATGGTCATCCCAATTACCTTTAAAGTCAATGATGCAGACTCTCAACATATCCTCAAGAGTTTGAATTGTACGCTCTGCTTGGCCATTAATTTGCGGATGGAAAACAGTGCTAAGGTTCACTTTCAAACCCAAGCCTTTTTGGAAAGATCTCTAAAACTGAGTAGTAAATTGAGCTCCTCTATTTGAGATGATAGACAAGGGAATTCCATGCAGTCTAACAAAATATCTTATATAAAATCAGGCATAATAATTTGCGGTGTCAGTCATCTTTACTGCTAAGAACTGCATAAATTTTGTCATCCTGTCAACTAACACCTAAATTGAATCATGTTGCCTGCAAGACCTTGGTAAACATGTGACAAAGTCAATGTTAACTACTCTATATGGCCTTTGATGCTTAACCTTTACTTATTAGCAATTCGAGCATTTGGAAACAAACTCGACAATGTCTCCTTTTATCCCACTCCACTAATAGACCTCTCTAAAGTTATGGTACATCTTAGTTGACCCTAGGTGGATGGAATATCTAGAGTTATGGGCTTCTTCCATGATCCTCTCTCTAATACCATCAACATCTGAAACACACAATTTGTCTTGATATCTAAATACTCCATCTCCCCCTTTGGTGAAGGCTATCACCTTCTGCTTGTGCACACCTATCTTCAAGTGCAGTAAGATAAGATTTTAGTTTTTCTTTTCCCTAACCTCCACTACTAAGGATGATATTATGCATAAGAACTCTACCTTTACCAGATTCATCCTATTGAACTCCCAATCGTCCAGTCTATGAACCTCTTTAGCTAGCTCCTTTTTATCCTCTTCGACATGGGAGGTACTCTCATGGATAACCTGCTAAGAGCATCAACAACCATATTATATTTACTTGGATAGTAGAGTATGCTCCTGTCATAGTCCTTGAGTAACTCAAGTCATCTTCTCTGTCTCAAATTAAGTTCCTTCCGGGTGAAGACATATTACAGGCTCTTATGGTCTGTGAAGACATCAACATGCGCTCCATATAAGTAATTGCATCATAACTTGAGAGAAAACACCATTGTTGCCAATTCCAAGGCGTGTGTGGGGTAGTTCCACTCATGAATCTTGAGTTTCTTAGAAGAATAAGCAAAAATTTTACTCTTCTTCATCAACACACATCCTAATCCAACTCTCGAGGCATCACAATAAATGATAAATCCATCAGTTCCTTTGGGCAAAGTCAACACTAGGGTAGTGGTCAACTTGTTTTCAACTCTTGGAAAATCTTCTCACACTCATCGGACCATTAAAACTTGACCTTCTTCTGAATCTATTTAGTCAACGGTACAGATATAGAAACAAGTACATCAACAAATCTATGATAGTAACCAGCCAAACTCAAAAAACTTTTTATGTCAATCGGAGAGGTTAGACTAGGTTAGTTTTTAATTGCCTTAATCTTTTGAATATCCACTCATTACCATCACCCAAAACTATATGGCCAAAGAATGGAAAAGATTTGAGCTAAAATTCACACTTCAACAATTTTTATATACAACTCACTATCCTTGAGCATTTGCAAACCAATTTTAAGGTGATTAACATGCTTCTCCTCATCTCTAGAATATATCAAGATATCATCAATAGACACAATCACGAACATATCAAGGTACTTTCTGAATACTCTGTTCATCAAGTCCACGAAGACTGTAGGTACATTGGCCAATCCAAAGGATATTACCAAAAACTCACACTGACCATATCATGTTCTAAACGCTATTTTTGGGATGTCACATTCTCTCACTTTCAACTGGTGATAGTTAGATCTGAGGTCTATCATGGAGAAAATGGTGGCACCTTAAAGTTGGTCAAATAAGTCATCTATCCTTGGGAGAGGATACTTATTCTTGACTATCACCTTATTTAATTGGTGATAGTCAATACACATTCCGACTAAACCATCCTCCTTCCTCAAGAATAGAACTGGAGCACCCTATGGTGAGACACTCGGCCTAATAAATCCCTTCTATAGTAAATTATTCAACTATTCCTTCAACTCTTTCAACTCAGCAGGGGCCATTCTACACAGAGAAATAGAGATAGACTGAGTGTTTGGAAAAATATCAATTCCGAAGTCAATCTTCTTATCAGGAGGGATTCTAGGCAGATCCTCAATAAACAATTCAGTAAACTCATTTATAATCAGGATAGACACAAAAGTAGGAACCTCAACATCATCAGATTTAACTTGCACAAGGTGATAGATACATCTCTTAGAGATTAACTTTCTGGCCTTAAGGTAGGAAATAAACTTACCCTTAGGCACAAAAAGATTACCCTTCCACTCTATAATAGGCTCATTTGAGAAATGGAATTTAAAAGTTTAGGTACTTCAATCGACAGAGGCATAATAGGCATGAAGCCAATCCATGCCAAGAATTACATCAAAGTCAGTAATATCTAACTCAATTAAATTAGCAAGAGTATCCCTATGATGAATGGATATTACATAATCTCTGTGAATTCTCTCATCTAGAATAGACTCACCAACATGAGTGAAATAGCAAAGGACTCAAGTAAGTACTCAGGAAAAATCTCAAATCTACTAGCCACATTTGGCGTCACAAAGGATAGAGTTGCACTCGGATCCAGCAAAACATAACAATCAAAGGTAAAAACTCAAAGCATATCTATCACAACATCTGGTGCAGCCTCTTGGTCCTATCGGTTCCCTATTGCATATAGATGGTTTGTTCCACCGCTTGTCCCTGGTGTAGCACCTTTCTGGTTACCTTTGGCTGATTGTGTTGTAGCAGAAGACTGGGCCTTATTTCTATACATCAGACATTCTCTCTGGAAGTAACTCATCTAGTTGGACTTAAATCAACAATTCCCTCCCTCTTTGCACTTTCCAAATTCATCCTACCACATTTTCCAAGAGATGGCTTTCCTTTCGAGCCAAGGGTCAAACTAGCCTATGAATGAGAACCTTGTGCTCTAATGTTCTGCTGACCTTGAGATTTCTGATCATACCTATTACTCAGAGTTGGTGCACTGGCTGAGGATGGTTTATAACCATTAGATCTCCTATGGAAGTAGGACTTGTCTCTCTTACTATGCTTAGACTGATTTGGCTCAGGCCCAACTGACTTGGCCTCCCTGCTCATATGCTCCTCTATATCTCTCTTCTTATCCTCCTCAAGTTGTTGTGCATAGACCACAAGCCTAGATATGTCTGTGCCTAGTATTAGCTATGTCGCCTTGCACTCTTTCTTCAAATGCTTACCCAAGCTAGATATGAACTTCCTCATCCTTGCTCTCATGTCCTGGACCATCTATGGGGCATACTTGGACAACTGGTTGAACTTGAGCCATACTCTTTAATAGTAAACCCCTCCTGCTTCAAGTTCACGAACTCTTTAATCTTTGCCTCTCTCATCTCCTAGGAAAAGACGTGATCAAGTAAGGTACTTTCAAATTCTCTCCACTCAGTAGGCTCAACATCTTCACCTCAACCCTATTTCTATTGGTTATACCAGATATTTTCCACATCCTTAAGTTGGTTGGAAGTGAACTCATCTCCCTCAATCTTAGTAGCATGCATGGCCTTCAACACCTTCCATATCTCATCAATGAAGTTTTGGGGGTCCTCCACAACCTTAGACCCTGTGAAAACTGGTGGGTTCATCCTTAGAAAATCTCTAAGGCTGATCGTAGTAGTTTGCTCTTGGGGGCTAGAACTAGCAGCCTAGGAACCCCTATTTCCACTCTGGGCGGCTACCAACTAGGTAAGCATAGTAATAGCTCTTTTGAAATCGACCTCTGTAGTAAGGGCAAGTGGAGTAGTAGGTGCCTGTGGAACCCCGGTGTGTAACGCCCTTACTATTAAATCATGTACGCATTTTCAAAAGGGTGTTCCATTGAGATAAAATCAACCCCTACTTCATAACTCTTTGACTCAAATTTGCATCGTTAGAGGAATTGATTTTCTTAAATCGTCAAAACGGAAAGGGAGAAGGGTTGTCTTACTGTAATTTGGTTTACTTTTATGAAACCTAATATATTTTACAAGCCATAATAATATAGATTAAGGTGTGAGGAGACAAAAGAAAAGGAATGAAAAAAAAAGTTTTGGGCAGCCACCATTTCTTAGGAAGCCCCTAAACTTACTTATATATATATATATAGTTCCCTCTAAGGTAAGTCGGTTACAAGAGCATATTAACCTTATAAACTCCCTTATTCCATTATACATAAAAGAAATCACGAAAAAAAACTAGTCCCTTTGAGCAAAAGATCCAGAAACCCCAACTCTTTGGTAAGTGGATAAATTCTGTCTAGAAACAGTATAGTGTTTAGTAATTGTGTAATATCTCGTTGTATATAGATGGGTTTTTAGTGTGTAAATATGTTTTGTAAAGATACTTCACATACCTACAGTGTGTAAGTTTATGTAAAATTCTGAATATGTTCTTATGGTACTGAAAAAGGGGAAGAAACATAGATAAAGTTTCTGGCCAGTTTTTCTGTCTGAGAAGCCTTCTATATACTGTTGTTAGTATTTTAAGCAAATATTGATGTGTGAGTTGTATGTTGCGATGGTTATTGGTTACTTGAAACCCCAAGACATGTAAATATAACTCTTATGTTCATTTTCTGATCAAATTTAGTAGTTATAGATTCAAAACAGTGGATGCAATTTAGGACAAGTTCTGTCCAGATTCTCGACTTAAAATTCCTTTGTGTGTGCCTGTTAATGTTCCGATTATAAATTCTTGTACAAAAGGTATTTTGCAGTGATTCTTGATTGTTTTCAACCTAAATTCATAAACCTATAACTTTTATGTATACTGAAAAACCTTATTTTTTCATTTACAAATTCAAAATCTAGTTACAATGCAAGGCAGTCAAGCTACCCAGAAAGGTGTGATTTGCAAAAATGGGGCTCACTTTTGGTATCTATATTGTTAGGTTTTACTTGTTGAAAGTACTGAATATTAAATGAGCATTTGAATTGAGTATTAAGGTGCTTACACTCTTGTACAATCTTAAAGGAATTATTTGAAGAAATGGATGTCGTGTTGATCCATGACTTGAACTCGGTAGGGTCGTTGTGTGCTAAAAGATTAAGGTTCGTGTAAAAAAAATACTTGTTCTTGTTGTCTTGTTACCTGCTGGTACATTTGAAGGTTACCTTGGTATCTTATCTATGTTCTTGTCATTTTATTTTGTTGTGTTGATATCATTTGAGACTTGCAAGACACTTGCTTAATTCTCCCATTTGTATGGATTGCTGAATCACTTGACATCCTTGTGGACTTTGTCCTTCTTTTGGTTGTGACTGTGTCACTATTAGCATGCCTCTTGTTCAAATCAATTGTCATCTAGACTGTGTATTTTTGATTCATCCTAAATATGGAAGTGGTCCATTTTAAGCACGAACTAGAAAACCACTCTTAATATGGTTCTTGGTTCTCTTGATTATTGGGTATCACCCTTCTTGATATAGGGCTTCAGTCCTTCTTGATACTTGATTATGTTTGGTGTGATGGCATGACATACATATTGGGCGAAGCTTGTTAGTTGACTATGTTGTAAAAAGGAAAAATATTTTAAGGAAATCTTGACACTAAGGCCTTTAAATATCATACTTGATATTGTTCATCTATCTGCTCATTTGGTCTATTTATTATTTTGCAATTGTGTTGTCTTGACTTGAGAAAGGTAAATTGAGGAATCTAAAGGTTCCAATTTGTAGCATATATTTTAGTAGTATGGGTAATGTAGAAAAAATCTTGCAAGTCATTGGTTTAAATTATTTTGAAAGGTGCTTACGCCATAAACTGGAACCTGAAATCAAATGAACTACCTTTAGGATAAAATCCTATACCTGTAACTATTTTAAATTTATTATTCAATTATGATTAATATGTCGCCTATTAAACTCTTTATATTTTAGAAAGTATTACGAAAGCCTAGATTATAAAGAAGTGGCATCCTCTCACGAGGGTTGCTACAAGTGTTGGTATCAGAGCCTAGGCTTGTGATTCTAGGACTTTCGATGTGAATTACTTGTATACTTGTCTATTTTGTAAAAGGTCCAAGTTATGTTATTTCTTTATTTATCTGATTTATACTATTTTTATTCTTGTAAAGTGCATATGCATTATGTACATGTCCCTAATGCAATGTGATCTTCCCTTTTGAAGGAATTAAATTTAGCCTCTTCCTTTAATAGACCTATGGAAGCAGCACGGGAAGGATCAGATAACTCTTATTCCCAACCTCGTGCACTAGAATGGGTTGATGAACATCTCTCGGGTTCATACGTCCTCTGCACTAGTGGGTCTGAAGTGGGAAACCAACATGGTGTAAGACCAAGCCTACATCCTCATATGAGCCATATTACTCAGGTTATGAATCCTACTTTCTAACAAATGGTTGAATTTTTCCACCACATGGTTGAAGCGATGCATGATCCTAATGGGATAAACTTCAAGAAAATGAGAAAAATGGGTGGAGTAGATTTTGAAGGCACTATTGATCTCACTGATGCTGAGTAATGGCTGGAACGTATGGAGAGGGTGTTTGAGAAATTAGAGTGTTCAGATGTTGCCAAATTTAGGTATGTTGTCTCACTATTACAAAAAAATGCTTATGGTTGGTGGGTAAGTGTTCCAAATGCCAAGGTAAAACCTCCAGTTCTTACATGGAATGATTTTGTAAAGGTGGTTTGCATGAAGTATGTTCCACCTGCCTACTGTGATGCTAAGAAAAATGAGTTCTTATGTCTGAGGCAGTGGGGCATGTCTATTGCTGAGTATCAACAAAAGTTCTTAAGGCTTTCTCGTTATGCTGGAGATATTATTAAAGAGGAGAAAGATAAGTGCAAGAGATTCGAAGACAATTTGAACGATTACATTAGAAAAAATATAGCAATATTGCAACATGAACATTTTTGTAAATTAGTTTCTACTGCTCTTACCTGGGAAAGACTTGATAAGGAAGAAGCTAGTAGACATGAAAATAAACTCCAAAAGCCCAAATCAAATTTCAGAGGTCCATACAAAAGGGGAAGGTTTGATGATTCTAAGGCTAGTGGTATTAACAGGTCATGTCAATCGAAGAAAAGCATATTAGATTTTTCTACTGGTATCACTCCAAATAATGGCCAAGGCAGGACGCATCTTCCTACGTGTGATCAATGTGGGAAGAATCATTATGGTGTTTGCAGGAGAGCTTATGGTGCATGTTTTAACTATGGTAGCTTTGATCATAAAGTGAAGGACTGTCCTAAACATGTTCCTTTCTTGCGCACTGAAAGCTCAGTTCAGAAGCCTTCTATTAATCCTCCTCAAACCAATAGAGGTGCAAGACAAAAAAATATTCAAGCGGCAGGAGCAAGTGGAGCAAATCAATCTAGTAGGCCAAGGGCTACTGCAAGAGCTTATGTTATGAAACAAAGGGATGATCAAGATGGCCTAGACGTGGTTGTTGGTAAATTTCACTTATTTGGCTTATATGTGTTTACATTGTTTGATCCTGGTTCTACACATTCTTATATTTGTTCATCACTTGTTCTTCCTAAAAATGTGAAATCTATGAGGCTTGACTATAATGTGCTAGTTGAAAGTCCCTTGGGATATCAAGTTATTTGTAATCAAATTTACCAATCCTGTCCCTTCATGATCGAAGATCTAGTCTTCCCAGCTGATTTGATTGAGATTCCCTTCCAAGGTTTTGATGACATTATTGGGATGGATTGGCTCTACAAATATCATGCAGTAGTTGATTGTAGATCAAATCTTGTGACATTTAAGGACCCTGCATTTTCTCATATCATTGTACAAGGTGAAAGATCATTGACATCTAGTATTATTTCATCGGCCTTGGCAAGAAAGATGATTCAGCAAGGTTGTGGTGCATACCTTGCTCACGTAATTGATACATGCTTGGAGATCCTTAGTCTTAGAGACATACCTACCATGTGTGATTTTCTAGAAGTCTTCCCAGAAAATCTTCCTGGGTTACCCCCAGAAAGGAAAGTTGAATTTCCAATCGAGCTTATTCCCAGATCTTCTCCTATTTCTATTACTCTGTATAGGATGGATCCAGCAGAATTAAAGGAGTTGATAATTCAATTACAAGAACGTCTTGAGAAGGGTTTTATCTGTCCCAGTGTTTCTTTTTAGGGAGCCCCTATTTTATTTGTAAAGAAAAAGGATGGAACTCTTAGGCTCTGTATTAACTACAAGCAACTGAACAAAATAACAATCAAGAATAGATATCCACTACCAAGGATTGATGATTTATTTGATCAATTAAGGGGTG
>JBCEWC010006401.1:0-23090 GCA_038996855.1 Solanum aculeatissimum
AATACATAATCTACGTAAGAATACGAATCCAATGACACCCATATTGCTATATTTATTTTTCGGTTCAAAAATCGGGTTAAAAAGTCACCCCTAGACCTCGAATTCGAATTTGAAAATTTCTTTCATAATATATTTACCCATAATAAAATAAACTTATACGTCAAATTTCAGCTAAAACGGATCGCTATTCGACTCCCAAATCAAGATTTTATTATAAGAACCCTAGGGTTATATTTTCATAAATTGTACACGTTTCTGCCCTAAAAATTTATTCATAATCTCATGAAAACTTAATAGAAAGGACAGAAATAATTACGGATGAAAATCCTAATTTTTCTCTTGTTTTTCTTTCTTTTTCTCCCCTGCATCTTTTTTTTTTTGTTCTGCATTTTCCATGGTTCTTCGTTTCCGTCGGTTTTTTTCCTTTTTATATGCAGCCCTTTTCTTCTTATTATATTATTATTATTATTTTTAATACTATTTTCTTTTAGTTTTATTATTTATTATTATTATTTTGTGTATTAAAATTGATAAATCTTATTAACCTATTTTTAATAAATATAGTATAAATAATATAGGATATTAACTAAATTATTATTTTAATTTATCAACTAAATTAGTAATTTAAAATTATCTCTTAACTAAATAATCGTAATTACTGAACAGTTTAAAATTTTCAATTTAAATTTACGAAAAGAATCTTTTATGAAAAAATGTGGACTTATTATCAAAATGACCTAACGGGTCATTACATTTTTTAAAATAATTTTTGTTTCCTATACATATTGACAAGTAACCTAAAAATAATTTCTAAAATAACTTTTAATAAAATGGAATATGGAAAAAAAAATTGCTTTAAAAGGAATTTACACCTTTTTTCTGGATATTTATTCGATTTATATTTGGTCTTTTTGACTTGTATGTCCTAAAATCAGTTAATGTTTGTTTTATTCCTTCTTGGAACATTATGACTAAGATATATGAAATAAATAAAGGGAAAATTATCTAAATAAAGGTCTTTTAATTAATATTTATCAAAATTAAATATATTTTTATTTTATTATCATCTATAGCAAAAAATAATACAATGGGAGATTGGAGAGAATTAAGCGAATTTTAATAAAAATAATCAATTTATTATATATGGTTAAAAAAAATATGTTGCTATAAGTGGTAAATATTTTTTAAATATGGGATAATATGTAATTTTCTCATAAATAAATTAGAAAAAATTACAAAAATATACACTTTAAGAGCTTATATTACGAATGCTGTCAATCCTCAAGAATATTTACAGATTTAAATTTTTATTTACATCCCTATACATCTAATGTTATTATTACTTTTACACATTAATTTATTGTTGGTATTTATTGAGGCAAGAGTTTAATATTGATTTTTACATTAAATATGATCTATTAGCTATAATTATTTCTAATCATAATTCCATATTGTATGGACCATAAAGTAAAATGATTTATTTATGGGCATTTATTTATATAGGCAAAATAAGATCATAATTTTATATTGATAAGGTACAGATATACAAATTTCTCTTTTACTTGAGTTTCAAATTGGTTAAATTTCTTTTATCAATTCACACACACAAAAAAGATCAAACGTATACATCATCTTTAATTTACCTCATATCATGCACATAATTTAAAACCAAAAAAATTAAAAAAAAATCTTATCACTCTGCTACGTGGTGCTCATATTCTTATTTTCAAAATCATTTTTGTTTGGACCACAAAAGAAATTTGCCTATTTAGTGCCCCCAAATCTTCTTAGTTACTAGCTTCTCTAAAGGTGTCCATTTTTATACAAATAATTTTGTGATTTATAATTGGTAATAATGATGGTAAAATTGTTCATTATAATTGGTATTTATATGATGAAAATTAGTTAGTTGGTGTTCTTTGCTATTATTATGTTTTATATTTGGTATTATTATGTTTTACGTTTTATTTTTACTGGACGAAATCATGTTGTTATACTTGATATGTTGGTGTTAACTTTATTTAATTTTATTAGTAAATGTTAATAATGTTGGTAAAAATGTTGAATTTCTAGTAACCAAAATAGTTACTATTTTTTTTTTGGGGGTGATTTCTTGATGACATGATTGGGTTATTTTTTTTAGTTGTTTGTTTAGTTAGTTGATGTTATTTTGGTATTAGTTGATGTTATTTTGGTGTTACTTGATATTTACGTGGAGAAATTTAGTTATGTTATTTTTGTTAACATTTGAATTATCTAATATTACTAATAATTGATAATATTAATGGTAAGATTGTTGATTTTTATTTAGTATTTGTAAAAATAAAAATAAAATAGTGACTGGTTATTTGGTGGTTGGTTGGTTGATTGATTTATTTAGTATAGTGGGGTATTTATAGGGATGTAAATAATAAATTAATGTGTTTCATGTCTCAGCATACAATGTGTTTTGTTTTTGTTAATTATAATTAATAGACCAAATTTAATGTAAAAGACAACATTAACTCTTACCTCAATAAATACCAATAATAAATTAATGTGAGAGAGTAGGAGTAATTAACTAATATGACAGATTAATTACTATCCTAAATTAACGTGTTATTAATGTGACAAATTTATTTTTTTGTTTTTCCCATGTATGTATATTTTTGTTAAAAAATTATTGACATTTGGTTGTATCACAACTAGTGTACAATTTCAGAAAATTACTTACATCATACATCTAAGAGATTCGTTATCTATTTCAAAATTCAAATTGTATGTGAATGTAAATTCAAGTCATCGGGTTTAGATTAAATTCGTATAGCAAAGGATACATATAGAGATCACAACCAGAATATATGTTTTGTTAGCGTCTCCTATTAGAAAGGACAAAAGATTTGTTCAAAAAGATAAAAAATGATAGAAAGGACCAAAAAAATAATACACTATTGACAAAACAATTTACTCACTCCAAAAAATGAATATTAGCAAATAATCATGAGTAAAGTAATTAAACAAATTCACCACCACGCGAAACCTGAGTATTTTACCTAGTTAATTTATATAAGTGAAGGAATTCAAGTAATTATAGATCAATAGTTGGATTTGACGTAAGATAACAATATTTTATTTAACTTTCTCTCTAAATATAATAGAAGCTTTCAAGTTGCAATATCACAACCTTCGATCTGAACGTGCCTTCTTTGATTGAATCAGGACCTAATTTGTTCTGTCAGTCAATTCTTTTGTTTTGTAATTATGATCAATCAAGTTGAAAATATTCTTTCATCATTAATCAGAGGTCTCATTTTTAAAATCTGAATATGAATTAGCCTTCAATTATAAGAAGCGTTTTGTCCTTCAAAGTAGAACTCTCTAATGCGAATCTAAATCAATTGATATAATAAATATCAAATGAAAATTTGAAAAACAAAATGTTGATTCAAGGCTCTTTGATAATGAAGATAGTCCACTACAAATTTAAGTTCAATTTTCAATGATTCCCTTTTGCTTCCTTGATGAGCAATATGATTTTTTAAAACTTTAAGTAATCTTGTCTATTTTATTTTTCTTAATACAATTGAGAAGTAGCATTTTGACTTATATAAATAGCTAATACTAATTAATTTTGTCCTTCTTGTGACCATAATAACAAAGATATAGGAACAACTAAAAAAATCCATAGTTTCAACTAACCAAAGATTCCCATGATTTATTTACAATTAAAAAAAATATAAATATACAAAAGTAACTTTATTATGGATAAATACATCCAACAAGATTTGAAAAAAAGTCCTAAAGTAACACTTCCTAACATAAAAATCAAGAAATATCTATGTTTTAGTCTTCGCAAAATTTCAAATTAAACAAATGAAATTTTAAGATATTATCATGAAATTTCACTCGTAGAGTTTAAAAATTCATGAAAATAATGATTTCATGTCGAAGCCATTATACATCTCAATCAATTAGGTTCAACTTTTCTAAGACGTGAAAAGTTCTTCAAGTGGATAAAAATATAGTCCTTCCATTCACTTTTATGATTCTTTTCATTGAAAATGAAGAAGGTCGAAAATAGCCTACCATGCATCTAACCTAAAAAAAACATATTTTTTGACAATTCTGGTATAATTATCAAGTTATTTTTCTTATAGTCAAGAGATTTTCTACTTTTTTCCTCATTCCATCCTTCTCGTTAAGATAGTAATCTTCAAATCTTATCCATTTTGAACTTTGTACATTTCTTAAAAAATAATAATGATTAATATAAATATTTCATATTAATCGATGGTCTAAATCTTAAAAAAATAATTTTAAAAATAAATAATTATTTTAAAAGATAAAATTAAAAAAAACAACTTTATTCAATTTATTAAAAATAAAATCTATTTTTTTTAAATGAATAAATAAAATTGAAGAGATGGAATATAAAGTGTGAATAGGAAACATATGAAAAGCTCTAAACTTATTAAAATACAAAAGTGAGAAAAAACAAAATTTACAGATAGATGCATTAAATGAGTGGCAATACTGCAGTGAGTACAGTACTTTTTTTTTGTTTTGTTTTTGGGAAATAAATAATATATATTCCTTCTTAATTACTCAACAAAAAGAAAATTATTATTTTGCTAAATGCCATAAACAAGATGAGAAGATTAGGTAGGACTAAAACGTCAAACTACACCGACACAAACATCAAAAAAATCCAATAGCTATTCGATATTTGTATTGAACCACGATTAAATTCGAATTTGCTTCGATAAGTCCCACATTGAGAGGTAAAATGCTCCCTAATAAAGGTCACTTCATACCCAAAGGGACTCAAATCCAAAATTTCTGATTAAGGATGAAATAGTACTTACCACTCGAGTACAACCTTTATGGATTAAAAAATCCAATATTTAATGCCACTTATCTCTTTTTTAATAAATAAATAAATATGTTTCTAAAGTCACATTGAAAGATTAGGATCTAACTTTCTGATATCACATGCAGATACATATTGAATTAGTTCAATATACATTTATAGATATAAAATGATGCTGAAAATTTAGTAAACAATTAGACATAAAAATATATTGCTACTCATTAAAACATTTCGTTAATTACTGGCCTCACCTAATCCGAATGAAGTAAATTATGCCCATTTATAATTATTATATATATTATCTCTTAGTATATTTTAATTTTTTGATAGGTTTCCTAAGATTCTTCAACTAAATTTCTATGAAAATATTTATATAACTAAAATAATATTTATAGTGAGTGATTAAATCAAATTTTGGTCAGGGTGTTGTCTTAATTTTGCCAATACTTTATATTTAGTTTTCACGTGACATATTCAAAGAAATAAGATAAAAGGATATTTTAATACATTTGATATACTTTTAATTAAAAATTATATAAAAAACTTTTTTATTTTATAAACTTCGTACCGAACTAAATTTAACCATTCTTTACAAAATTAAAAAATAATTATTAATTTCTACCTGACACCTAATCAAATTTTTTTTTTACATATATATAGTAAATATTAACCCTTTTCAATTAATTTATGTGTTTGTTTTTTTAAATTTTAAATCTTTTAATTAAAATTCTGGCTCCGCCAATAAATGAAAATTCTTCCTCAAACAAGAGAAATCCAATTTTATCATATTATTTGGAATCAATAAATATTTAATTCTTTTTATAGATGTAGAATTACTATTTAACTAGGTAATTACGAAAACATTCATTGTACTATTTTGTACAAGATATAATTTTTGGAATTGAAGTTTATTAGCAAATGATTATTTAATTTTTTTTTTTTGGCTTATTTTCCTAAATTTAATGATTAAAAAAACATTTTTTTTTGTGGTGTCGTAAACCCAGGGACCCACTGCCCTTGTCTAAAATCTTTAAAAAATATATCATAATGGACTACAGTTGTTTTCCTTTCATATTTCAAGATTTTGGAGTTTATTTTTTATTTAGTTTTCACCCATTATTTGATTTTTGTATTGGGCTAAATTAAATTTAAAAATTTTGATTAAAAAAAAATACTTTTCTTCAAATAAAATTTTGCACAATGTGACTTTGAATTAATCAAATTTTAATATGAATTTAAACATCGAATAAAAAATAAATTAAAAAAATTGAATTCACAAAAAATTTCACCCCTAAAGTCCATGAAATTTATAATTTTTATGTCCCGTCTTACAAGTTTGTTAATAGTTGAATATTTTTAAGTTAGCCAGGGCTGAAATTGTAATATTCTGAATTATTCTCTCCATCTCAATTTTATATAATATTATTTGACCTTACATGAAGTTTTAAAATATTTTAAAAAAAAAATTATGATTTACAATAAGTTATAGATATTTATAAGAATATGAATTATCTAAATTAAAAATAAAATAAATATTTAAAAATTAAATTATTACTAAATATAAAAATATTTTTTTAATTAACTAAAAAAATATAGTACATAAATTAGAGCAGGGAGAATACTCAATTTTCCCGAGGAAAAAGTTTGCAAATATATGGTCATTTTCCAAGTTAAAGAATTACACTTACTATTCCTTTCGTCGTCTGCAATACTATTTTGAGATATCTGATAGTACTTGTCTGATTTATAAAATTAAGAATAATTTATCAATTCTTATCTATTTTATTTTTATTATTAAATAATATTTATTTTTTAATATTTAAATGATTGATCGTATTTCAATAAGTCATATTATTTATATTTCTTAATATTTATGGCAAATTAATAATGAACAATGACACTCACAGAGCAAATGCCATCATTATTGTCATTTTCATCAGTTTTTAATCTTATTTTATATATATGCATTCTAGCTGTGATTTTGCATAAACATGCTTATTTAATGTGTCAAATATTTACTTTTCTCTTTATTTTATTTTAGTTGTCTGGGTAATATTTGGCATAATTTAAAAAAAAAGATTAATTAAAAATATTATTTGATTAATATATCTCCTATAAATAATTATTTTTTTATCTATATATGTGCCTCTTAATTCTAGAGTAATTAACACTAAAAATAAATTTTTAAAAAATAATTAATTATCTCTTGATTATCTAAATCGACAACTATTTTGGAACAATATTTTTATTATACATTACAATTAAAATGAGACAAAAGAAAATATATTTTAATATAAATTTCAATATTATTCAACTATATATATATGTAGGGTATGATGAATGAATTCTCTCTATTCAATTGTTTTTATTGCTGCAAAATTTATCGTGATTTAATTTTATAGTGACTGTCAAGCTACCATAATAAATTAATAATTAATTTTGAAACTAAAATACTATGTTTTTGCAGAATTCACATAAGAGGAGCATTTATTCAAGCTCTAATTAAATTCGTATTTAATTTCTGTCAAAAAAAAAAAGGAAATATTTTCATTTTTTTAATTGATTTGCTTAGGCAAAAGAGGATGTTTGGTTCAATTATTGGTAGCTACCTTTCTACAACTCTTGGGCAATTTCAACAAAATTGACCAAGTCTTTTAAAAAAAAATAAAATATTTTTAGTGTTTAATATTTATATTAGAATTCTTGTAAATAAAAAAAAGACTCATATAAAAGTTTCTTAGAAAAATGTTGAATCTTCCATCTAATTTTGTGTCGTTAGTTTAGGCTGGTTTATCTCGAATAATTCTTTTAAGTTTTGACTTCGAGGGCTTAGAATTAGGGTTGTTCAAAATCAAATCAAAATTGATTATTCGAATCGAAAAAAATTATTGGTTTATCAATAATAGGTTATGATTTTTTTATTATTGGGTTATCGGTTCTTAACGGTTTTAATTTTTTTCTTAACTAATAATTCAATAGTACATTAAATAATTATATTAGTATTATTTAGTATATAAAGTACTTGACAATTTATACTTTTTTTTTTTTTACTGTTTCAAATTCCCAGAGTCTCAATTATTCTTCAATGTGACAGTGTATGCTTTTGAGCATAATGTAAACTCATGTGTATGATTCATTTAGTTTGTCATCACTTTATTTCTAAGTAATTTTCAATAAAGAAGATTTGAACGGTCAAACCAATAATCAAATCGATAACGATCAATAACCAATAACTCAATATCTTAATGGTTCTATAACAGTTTAGTATATCTACAAACCGATAATTGATAAGTCGAACAAATAAACTTTAAAACCGAACTAGACTAATCGATATGCAACCCCACTTATAATGATTTTTTTGACTCAATTTTTAAATTGATAGTTCATATCAATAAACTCATATACTCACATAGAATATGGTTAATTAATCTCATTTAATTTGTTTTAATAAGAGAGAATTAATTAACCTAAAATTTTTATTGTCATCTTATATGCAAATTGAATCTGACACTAGACTTCTCAACCAAATTTTATGCATCATTTTTGAAGGGAAAATATGTAATTGGATTACCGTTAGAATTTCTTGGAGGCTATTTTATTCTAAACTCTAGTTTATTTTTATATACAACATATTATATAATAATCTCTTAATGAAGCAACTCCAAAATCCCACAAACTCTTGGGATATTCATTAAAAGATCAAAATATATCATATGCTTCTTGATAATCAAATGCTTCAAGAAGATTTACATAAATTCTTTCATGAAGATCAAGTTCAAATCATCTTAATTCAAAAAATATATCACTAACGATCCTCATATCACAAAAAAATCTTAATATTTATAAATAAAATCATATTTCTTTATAATTTATTTTCTATCACATTAAAATTTATCGCAAACAATGCCTTCATTATACTTAACTCGAGACAACTAACTAATTAAGAAAATTTATAAATCCACAAATTATATCATTTTTCTATTAAGATTAGACTAAGTCATAAGTCAAAGAACTTTAATGGCAAGTATAAACAAGACAAACAAGTAGAATACATACATCCTGGTAGTAAGTAGCACATTAATATATCAAGTGTTTTGATTTCAGAGCCCACTTTTGACTTTTAGCAAGATCACTTACTAACATCCATGCAAAAATATATATAATATAAGATTCAATAATAATAATAATATGTTATGTTATACTACAAGTTGAAATATAAATAATTTAGAGGAATATAGTTTGTCTTTATTGTTTTGTACATAAAGCACCGACTGACAGATCCAACCACACCATGTTACCTTAATGTCACATTGGGCACTTCACTTTCTCATTCAATTCTTTTTTCTAATTAAGTCCTTTCTCCACACATCTTTTTTCATGCATCTCGATTAATTTTATAAAATTATTTTATAATTTTATATATAGACTTGAATACAAAAGGAAAAATGATTTGGAATTTTTATCTTTATTGCAGTTTGAACTTGAGATCTTATGTTGACTTTATTAGGTATCAGACTATACTCTTAAATGCCCTTTTTTTATATTTTTACTAGAAATATGTATATCATTCATAATTTTATTTGAAATATATTCGTTATAATATGATAGAATTTATTGAAAATGTGTTATATTCTCTTTTTCTTAGTCATTTAAAAAAAGAATGACCATTAAAAGATGTGATACAATGGATAAGATTATTTCTCCGTTAATTAAGATTTTGAATTGGTATGAATTTTTTTTAGTAGGGAGCGCTTCTTTCAAATACAATGAAGTCTTTTTGTATTTAATATTTAGAGTATGTCTAGATTGACTTATTTTAAGTATTTTTATAGTGTTTATCTTTTATTTTTAAGTAAAAAGACAAAAATAAGATAAAACACATAAGTTAAAATTTCTAATTTATGATTTTTGACTTAAAAATCAAAAACTATATACTAAAATTTCTAGCTTATGTCTTTTGACCTAGCGATAAGCTCATCAAAACAAGCTCTTACTTTAGCTTCAAACTTTCTATTTATATCACACAAATTCTATGGCTTATCAAAAGTTCTCAATTTTATGTAGAATTCACTTCGTGTTTAGTTAAACACTTTCATATAATTATGATAAAAGGATATTATAACATGATTAAAAAAAAGTACTGCACTATTATGATCCATTTGATTGAAAATATGTTATTTCAAAATTAGTTATCTTAGAATTATTATTCTATCTCAATATGATAAAAATAACACTATGATCATAAATAAATTATTTTGCAATGCTATCCTAACTAAATATAAGATAAATTTATCTTAAAATTAATTCTAAACTTAATTATCTCTTACACTCTCTCCGTCTATCTTTACTTGACCTCTATACTAATTTAGAATGTCCAATAATACTTGTCCAGTTTATGAAATCAAGAGATAATTTTATACTTAATTCCTAATTTATCCTTGTCATTAATTATAGTTATTTCCCTATTATATTTTTTTATACATTATATTAATTATATTCAAATGATATTTTATTATTTATTATTTTTTAATCTCTATGCCAAGTGAATAGAGATCACGAAGAAAATACTAAAACAGTTCATAGTTCATTATTCACTTCTCTCTTATCTCACTCTCTGCACATTCTTTTCTACCAATATTACACAAGTGTGATGAAATGTTATATGGAATCCTTGTCACAAAAATTGTACAACTATACTAGCTACAGACAAACACATCTGTACTCCATTATTTATCAATCTCATCATTTAAACCTTTTTTTTCTCCATGTATCAAATCATTAATCACTCTATTGTGGATTCTTGAATTATTTCATTTCACAGCTCTTTCTAAACAGTTCAAAAAAAGTGCTCACTCTTTTGTGAGCTTAAAAGATTGTTGGGATTTTGAGTCTTTTAGCTAAAAAATGATGAGGGGTTTCTTGTTTCTTGGTTTGTTTTTCTTTTTTCTAGTTCCATTTTCTTCTGCTCAGTTAGTTCCTGCAGAAAGTAGAATTCTTTTCCAAATTCAACAGTTTCTTGAATTTCCACCAGTTCTTCAAGAATGGAATAATTGGACAAATTTTTGTTTCCTTCCACAATCTCCTTCTCTTGTTGTCACTTGTTCTGGTAATCATATAACTGAGTTAACAATTGTTGGTAACAGAAAATCCCCTTCTGAGTCTTTAAAATCCTCTTCTCCACAAGGCCTTTCTGGGAAATTTTCAATTGATTCTTTTATCACTGTTGTAACTAAGCTTTCTAGCTTAAAGAAACTGTCTTTGGTTTCTCTTGGATTGTGGGGTTCATTGCCTGCCAAGATTAGTAGGTTACACTCACTTGAGGTACTAAATATTAGTTCAAATTTCATTATTGGTGAAATTCCATCATCAGTAGTGAATTTCAAGAATCTGAAGTCTCTTGTTTTGGCTAGAAATTTGTTTAATGGAAGTGTGCCAGATCTGAAAGGGTTAAAAACACTTGAAGAGTTGGATTTGAGTGACAATAAACTAGGACCAAAGTTTCCATCTTTAGGTAATAACAACCTTGTTTCCCTCAATTTGAGTAAAAATTTCTTCAGATCAGAAATTCCTAATGGATTCAACAAGTTCACTCATTTGCAAATTCTTGATTTGTCTTCCAACAAACTTGTTGGTCCAATGCCTTCTTTTCTGTTTTCACTTCCAGCCATTAAGTCTATTAGTGTTGCCAAGAATCAGCTTAGTGGTGTCCTTCCAACTACTGTGTCTTGCAGCAACAACCTCAAATTTGTAGATTTTTCGAGTAATCTGTTGATGGGAAAGTTGCCTGGTTGTCTTGGATCAAGTTCAAGAAACAGGACAGTGATTAATGCATGGAATTGTCTGTCAAGTACAAGTACTAAGTATCAGCATCCACACACATTTTGTGAAAAACAAGCAATAGCTGTTAAGCCCCCTCCAAGAACTAATGATGAGAAGAAACAAGGAACAATCAAGCTTGGTGTTGTCTTGGGACTCATTGCAGGCATTGTTGTAGTTGTGGGTGCAATTGGTTTGGTGATCTTTTTCATTGTCAAGAAAGTTGTAAGACATAGAGTTCAAGGATATAAAAATGACTCCTTTGCTTTTGAGAAGAATTCAACCCTTCCCAAAACTGCTGATGGAGGTAAATTTCCTTAATGAATCTTGAATAATAGTAAAGGTCTATCGAAACAGCCTCTCTGCCCTCCCAAGTAGGGGTAAGGTCGGCATATGTTCTGCCCTTCCTAGACCCCATTTGTTGTAGTACACTGGATATGAATAGTAATGGGGCCTATAGGAAGCAACTTTTCTACCTCGGGAGGTAGGGATAAGGTTTGTGTGCACTTTATCCTCTTCAGACCTCATTTGTGGGAATACACCGAGTATATTGTTGTTGAATCTTGAATAATGATAGTGGATCATTATGACAATTTTATCAGAAATTTAGAATTTTCTTCTGCATTTTTAGACTCTGATTAACCAATATTATGATCAACTTGTTTTGATCAGGAAATGCAAGGAGGACAATGAGGATGGTATCATTAGGACTGCCACCATATCATGTTTTCACTTTAGAGGAAATGGAAGAGGCAACAAACAATTTTGATCCTACTAATCTGGTTGGAGAAGGTTCTCAGGGTCAGGTAAATATGTTGATTCATTTACACTAGCCAAAAAAGGATATTTATTACTATGTCCTGTTCATATTATTCGTCGTTTTGGACTCCAAACGATTCCAATCTGATCAAATACATAATCGCCATGAGTATATGAGTTTGTAGACACCCATATTGCTGAATCTGACCAAATTACATAATCTCCATGAGTATACTGGTCCGTAGACACTCATATTGCTATACTTCTAGTCCGGACCCAAAAAGTCAACCTGAACAACACTTGACATTTTAGAAAAACTAAAGCATTTTATTAGCTTTTTACCAAAATCCCTTCTTATTGTTCCAAACATCCAATTAGTGGAATGATATTTAAGTGGGATGTTTAAGAGAGAGGATCAAGAGTAGTTTAGACAAATACTCTTATAATTAAGGCTATTAAATGTCTGTATCAAGGGGTGCACAAAAATGTTAAAAGACAGATAATACGGATCGATAACCGTAATATGGATATGCTTTTCATGAATCTTGGTGAATACAGAACTTTTTTGAGATATGGGAATTGATGTTTGTTTAATGACAGCTATATAGAGGTTGGCTTAGAGATGGATCAGTGGTCCTAGTGAAATGTCTGAAATTGAAGCAGAAGCATTCACCTCAAATTCTGCAGCAGCACATGGAGATGATATCAAAGCTAAGGCATCGGCATTTAGTCAGTGTACTTGGACACTGTGTTGTTACTTACCAAGATCATCCAAATACAGCTAGCACTGTATTTATTGTGCTTGAAAACGTCGTCAATGGATCACTAAAGGATCATCTTAGTGGTAAGCTATTACGAGTTGATTTTTCCTGTATGGTCACTCAACTAATAGTTATTATCTCGGAAAGTCACTTTCTTTATTGAAAAAAACTGGAATTAAGAAGAAATGTGGTTTTCTAAGATAATGAGTATTAGTTGAGTTATTACTTTCTGCAGTCGGAACAATGAAGGGCTGAATTTATTTTCCGGGATTTTGTTCTTTGGTAGATTGGAGGAAAAGGGATGTACTGAAATGGCCACAAAGAATGGGAATAACAATGGGCATTGCAAAAGGAATTCAGTATTTGCACACTGGGGGAGTCACCGGAAATGATATAAAGCTTGAGAATGTTTTGTTGGATGAAACTCTTACCGCTAGAATAAGCAGCTATAATATATCTTTGCCACCTAAGGTAATGCTAGTAAATTACTACACGTAAATTTTGCAGAAAACGCGATTTTGACCATCCAAAATTTTGCAGGTTGGTTCGGAAAGTCCTCTTGCTGGACCAGACCAATTCACCAGGTATTGTTCTGCAGCTGCATTCATCTTCGTTTTCATTTACTTTCTCTGTTTCCTGCTATCATTTCTGAAATGTCTGCTAATATAAACTTCATATGCAGCGCGAAACTAGCAGAAAAGGAAGACATCTATCAGTTGGGAATTATTCTACTAGAGGTTATTATTGGTAGACCAATCAACTCTCAAAGCGAAACAGAAGACCTTAAGCTTCAGGTATCAATAACATGATTCTAACCATAGAAATATATGTTATCTCCGAGAAATTTGATTTCTCAGATGGTCACTCAACTAATTATGATTACTTCAAAAAGTCACATTTCTCCTTGATTCGAGTTTTCTTTAACAACGAAAGTGACTTTCTGAGATAATAACGATAAGTTGACTGACATCTATTAGACATTTAACAAATACAAATGTCTTACGCAATATGAAACAACATATAAATATTGCATAAGAACCTATTCTATTTACACAATCTAGCTAACAACCTTAAACCAAATTGTCTTTAATGACATTCAGGTGGAGACTGCCTTAGCGGAATCACCATCAAAGCTACGAGATTTAACAGATCCTTGTATACGGGGTACATTTGCATATGACTCATTGAAAACGACGGTCCAGATAGCAGTAAACTGCCTTGAAAAAGAACCAAGCAGGCGGCCATCAGTAGAAGATGTTCTCTGGCATATGCAATACTCAATTCAGGTTCAAGAAGGAGCAACCAACAGTGGAAACCTCAGTGGGAACCAAAGTGGGAAAATCAGTGGAAATCTTAACAATAAGTTTTACTGATAAAAGATATCTGTCATCATATTGTTATATCTTGTTGTTTAGTCATATTTGTATGCAGCATCCTGTATAGCACAGTTCAGTAGCTTACTGAATAAATGTTTTTGCTTTCTGTATCAGAAAATGTACCAAAGTTCACAATACAAAGCAAATTTTCTTGGAAGTTGAGAATCTTGACTGGGATCTCGCGAAAAATTTATCTACATCCAGTGTTTATATCAAATCAGCAGCAATAATAGAATTGTCATTATATTATATTTAGCGGCAATACTATAACATATAGTCAACACTCTATTTGTAAAGGTTTTGACGACTTTAAAATACAATAACATTAACTCAATTGCCACAAAATATTTTACGACAACAAATATTACCACCAGTTTATTGCCATTACATGTCTCATTTGCAAAATTTAGCTCGAAATATGATACAGAAAATTCATCATTTCAAAGATCCAAGGCCCTAATATCATTCAATTACTACTTTAATGAACAAAAAAGAAGTCCAAAATTCATTTTAGGTCACATGATCAAATCCTAAGTGTGACACTTTAGCATTTTTCTGAATCCATTCATCAGAATTTCTGACTCCGCCACTGTACTCAACGTTCTTGGAAGTGATCAAAGGGTGATTAGAAAAACATGGCCTCCCAAGATATGAAGAAGCTCCAATTTGACTTTTGAAATTATTGCTCAATGTAGTGTAGGAATTGAAGGATGAAGAATTAGAATTAGTAATTGATGGTGTGGAAAACTTTATAGAATTGGAACTTGATGAGTTTGTAGTGTAATCAAGAGTAATTGTGGGGTGTGATTGTGATGTAGAAATTGAAGTTTTTGGTAAGTAAAAAGTAGGTACATTATTATTATGTGTGGCTAATAACAAGTTATCATTGGTAAAGTTTAATTTTCCATGAAGATTTTGATGATCAACATTTGGTAAAAATTGTTGTGATGTTGATGAGGTGCATCTTAACATAGAGGCAGCTGCATTGGTGGTAGAAGCCATGGCAGTTGCTGAAAATGGAAGAGGGTGATTATGTGTTCCTTCGTATGTCGTGATCAAGATGGTCATATCGTCACAACATCTTTGAACCTATCGTAGATCATAAAACATGAAAAGAAAGAGTCAGAAATAGATGACAAAGGACAGTCTGATGCATTATAGCTTTCGCTATGCGCAAGATTCAGAGAACAATCTGACCACAAGAATCTAGAGACTGTATTTATATATACTAATCGTAAATAAAATTTAATTATTAATTAAAAAATTATTTTATTTTGTGAAATTCATAATACATAAAAAAAAAAGTATTTTAATTTTATAATTACCTGTTTTCTAACTGGGCATGATGGGGAAATAGTGCAACGGTAATAAGCCCTAGGACATGGATTTCCTTTAGCTATTTTTTGTCCATATTTTCTCCATTGACATCCATCATTCATCTGCATTTGTAAATTACTATGAAACATGGTCAAACACTTACTTAATTTATATATTTAAAAACTATATACAAAATATCGTGAATCGTAATTATTAACAATTCAAAATATATTTAAAAAATATATGAAAAAATTATTTTTAAAAAATTATTTGACTCTCAAAAATCTTAATGTGTCAAGTAAAAATTGCGACAGAGGGATCATATATGGTAGAAGAAGATAATAAAATAGTTGTCGCGGATTAATTATTTTCAACAACAACAAATCATATATGGTAGAAAAAGATAATAAAATAGTTGTCGCGGATTAATTATTTTCAACAACAACAACATACCCAGTAATTTTGATAGCTATCGCAAATTAAAACTTACCTACTAATAACTATTTATTGTAATTTTGATTTAATAACATAAAAATACTATAAATAACTTAGTATAATTGGCTAAAAATTACAATATTGATAAATAGTGTAAAAAACTTTTATATTGTTCGTCTTATCAGTGTCTATAAATTAAATACTATTATATATGCAAATTGAACGCAACAACGACACACATATATATCAGTGCAATTTTACAAGTAGAGCAAAATCTAGGGAGAATAATCGACTCAAAAGAAAAGTATTATGAAAAAATATATATGCAAATTATTGAAACTTACCATAGTAGTACCACAAAGAGCTCTTATAGATACCCTAGCCTTCTTTTGAGGAATTTGCTCCAAAAAATCTCCATCATAATAATTATAATCCATTTTTGAAGGAGGATAATTTTGTACAAATATTGGTTCTTCAATATTTTTTATAATATTTTCCTTTTTTCCCTCCTCACCAAAGCCATTTTCTTGAGTGAATTTACAACTTAATCCCAACTCAAGACCATCAAATAATATTTTTTTACTACTTTTATTTTGATCATATATTAATTTCTTTTTCATACTACTTCTCCCTAAGCTCAAAGAAACAAGTTCCACTTGATCATCTTTTTCATGAATAAAATTATTATTATTATTATTTGAATTTTTTTGAGTTAACATGCCTTGAAAATGCATTTGTAAGGATTTATAATCCTTAATGATTTTAGATAGCATCCATTTTAGCCTTTCATTTTCTTCTTTGGCTTCAAATATCTCACATTTTGTTGAATTTATTTGATCTTCATCCTCCTGATGATAAAATCACATAATTAATTAGTATGTAAAGACAATGTAAATCATTTTCACAATATATTAGAAAATTTTAAACCAATATTATATATTCCTTAATTTATATCAAATCATTGGGGCTGTTTTTGGTTATTTAAGATTACTTTTTTCATTTTAATTTATATGTCTTTTTTTTTAAACTTATTATTTATTTCAAAATTACGTAAAAAGTATTATAAGTTACAATAATTAGCAGTTTAAAAAATTTAGAAGACATAAAAAATTTGATTGACTCTTAAAATTCTGTCAGTACCAGATAGATTTTTAGAACAGAGAAAACTAACACATTATTTGAAATTGTGTAAAAAGTATTATAAGTCACAATAATAAATAACTTAAAAATTAAAAGATATGTAATATTTGAATGATTCTCGAAATTCTATTGATAGCACATAAATTGGGACAAAGAGAGTAACATATATTATTAGAAAATGATGTAAAATATACTATAAATTATAATAATTAATAATTTAAAATAGTTAAAAGACATACAAGAAATTTGATTAAAGATCAAAATTTTATTAGTGTCACATAAATTGAAAGAGGGAAAGTAACATGCATGTATTATTAAAAAATGACTAAAAAGTATTATAAATCACAATAATTAACAACTAAAAAAAATTTAGAAGACATAAAAGATATGATTGACAGATAAATTCCATCAATGCCACATAAATTGATACAGAGAAATAACATATATTATATATAAATTAGTTAAAAAATAAAAAAATTATTTGACTCTCCAATTTTTTATTTATATTACATAAATTAAAATAAAAAATAATATATATTGAGTCTACACGAGTTTCAAATCTAGTAATATATAGAACTGGTGAGCAGTCCAAGTTGACTTAGTATACATCTCAAGAACAATACAAAGTTAAGACTACCACATGCTGTAATCTCAATAATAAATACAAAATGAAGTATATTAACAATTGCACATATTTAATTTAAAAATAAATAAATAAATAAATAATGAAAATATAAAGATTTCTCCTCATGAACAATTTTCTTTACGAATTAGAGTAACAAAGGATTAAATCTCAATAAATTCTAATAGCAAATCCATTACTCTATCGCATATTTAAGTCGTCTCCCTCCTTCATTAAATCTTAATTAAGATTTTGAACTATATTAAACGATATTAAAATCCTCACAAATTTTGAGCCTTTTTAAAGGACCATATATGATTAATTTAGAGATTATTTGTATTTAAATTCTAAGAAAATTTATATTGAAAGCCTTAAACTTATGCAAATCAACAAATTAATGATGTGTAAATTAAAGATGAGACATAAATATTTATTGCATGCTTATATATATAAAATAAAATATAAAGAAATTTATGAAAATATAACAATATACTCAATATAATTCTACGAATGAATTCAAGCCTAAGATTAAGAAAGATGGTGTAAACAGTTATTACCCCCATTTTGTGAACATAGAGAAGTTGATTTTCGATAAATCCTCAACTCAAATATAATATTTCAAAGCAGATATATAAAATAAAGCTCGAATTTCAATTTTACCTTCTTGGTAGAAGCTAATAACTCTTCTTCTTTATCTTTATTAATAATAGTAGTAGTAGAATCCATTGCTCTATCTTTCTTTAGCATGATTTAATCTTCCTTTTTTTTCTTATTAGTATTTGCAAGATTTTTTTCCCCCCTCTTTGTATAAGTCTTCTTATAGAACAACCACAATAATTTCTTTTTATTTTAAAAATAGTAGATAAAATATAGAAAAAAAAGTCTAAATTAGAGTTGTTAAATTTATGTTACACATGACCCTATAAATAATATGTCAACTAGTCAACTAACCAAAATTTTCAACTCTTTTCTTTATCATCTATGAATATTAATTCAAATGCCAAATTGAATTTCTTAATTCTAATTTCAACTCTTTGGATAAAGACAAGATAGATTTTTATATGTCGCTATTCAGGGGCGGAGTTAGAAGGTTACGTATATTCGATCAAATTTAAATTATTTAATTTAAACGAAAGTCTTTATATTGCATCCCTTCTTTGAAAGGATAGTCATTTGAAGTAACGATAAAATTGTTTTCATGTAACATATAGATCATCATGAAATTAAACAATCACTAATGCTTGCATAGGGTGGATTGTCACTATCATAGCCCTTGGAATACAACCCTTCCACACACCTTACTAACGTGAAGTATTTTATGTATCGAATTTTTTAATTATTATTTTTACCATTTTAAAATTTATAACTCAACAACAACAACATACTCAGTGGAATTTCATAAGTGGGGTCTGGAGAGGGTAAAAATGTACGCAGACCTTATCACTACCTCATAGAGGTAGAGAGGTTGTTTCCGAGAAACCGTTGTCTCAAAAACCCAAAAGCAGAATAAACTAGATACGAAAACAAAGAAAGGAAAGGAAAAACAAGGAAGAACGACTAATAACGAAAACAATGATAGAAGGTAGATACAATAAATTCAACAACTATAAGACGGATAATGACACCATAAGATAATAAAGACCGGACTAAACTTACGTACTAATCTATCCCTACTAGCCTGCTACTCTAATACGCACCCTCCATTTTTTTCTATCTAAAGTCATAAAATTTATAACTCATAAAATTTAAATTTTAGCTCCGTTTTTATTTTTTGAACAACCATTCTTATAATGAGAAAATTCACACAAATGGACGTCACTTCAACGACCTCTTATAAATTTCCGTCAAAATCAATTAGCCTCTCTTCTTGACTACATGCATGCATGGCGTCTCTTAAAAGTCTATTTTTCATTATTTTTTTTAAATATTCATTCCGTGGTAATTTATGTAGTATCGTTTTACTTGATATAAATATTTTTTTCTTTTTAAAATAAAAAGATTTTTGAAATTTACAGGTTAAAATAGTTTTTGACCATTTATGTCGCTATAACTTACTCTCTTCGTTCATTTTTAGTTGTCAAATTTTCGAGAGTCAATTTGACTAACTTTTAAAGCTAAATTAGATAAATTAATTCGAAATTTTACAATAAAAAATTAAATATTCAAAAACTATATTTGTTGTTCTTGACTTCGTATAAATATATATTATACAATTAGTAAATATATTTTTTGGATATATTCGTAAATCGACTATATTTTGATGAAATTTTTGAATATTGAAAATATGAATAATAACGTTGAGTGCTATTTGGATCGGAGCGAATAATAACATGGAATTAAAAGTTAGAATAATCGTTAAAAAAATAATAATTTTTTTTATTTGATACACTTATTAAGAAAATTAATTATTAGTGTAGTAATTTTACCATTTTATCCTTATTAATTGATAGGGTCCATTCACTATATTTTTCAAAGTCATTAACTTAATGACAATAAATTGAGGATATAATAGGAAAAAAATATTTGTTCTACTTTGATTTGTCAAAAATGACGAGTAAAAATGAAAATCAAATTAGAAAATTTTTTACAATTAAAAGTGAACGGATGGAGTATAAGTCACCCAAACATTGCAAAATGGATACTACTCCTTCCGACTATCTTTACTTGTCCATTACACTAAAAATATATGTTCAACAATACTTGTCTACTTTGTGAAATCAAGATATAATTTTTACACTTAGTTCCTAATTTACCCTTATCATTAATTATAGTCATTTCTCTATTATATTTTTAAAGACATTATATTTATTATATTCAAAGAGTTATTTGATAAAATTACTCATATCATTTACTGTTTCTTAATTCTCGTGTCAAGTCAATAGTGGACAAAATAGTATAGTGGACAAGTGAAGAAGGATAAACGGGGTATTATGAAAGTCGATCGGAAGTCCTAAAATTATATTGTCATTGAAAACTTGGTACTGATAAATTTCTCCCTTCTATGCCTTGACTGAGTAAACACATGAAAAAGTCAAAAGAGATTTAATATCTATTGTATACATATAAAAAATAATTTTCATCATATATAAATTATATAATTTTTCAATGAAAGAGATTCTGATAAACTTCCTAGGCTCTATCTGGTTCCGCAAGGATTTAATATCTCCGCAAGATATGTGACATTATATTATATATATAATAATAAAAAAACATTACCATCTATCCAGACGTAATTATATTCATCAAAACTATATCATATAATATGACACAACACACTATAACATAACATGATTCATTATGAATAATATGTAATAATTATTCAAATAATATGTATATTAGGTAGAATTTGTTTGGAATAGTAATAATAAATAAATCACTGATTATTCAATATCAGAGTGGGTTAACAGATAATGTTGATTTAGTGAAAAAATAAATAAATTTGTATTTAATAAACATGGTATTTTTCTTAATTACAATTTTCATTTATCTTATTCTTTCTCATAGATCCAACTATTAATAAAAGTAAAAGTTTGCTTCATATTTATTTAATTACTTAGGTGGGCAAGTAAACCTAAATGATTAATTTTAATCCGTTATATTATAAAGTCTAAATTTGAAACAAAGACATAAATTATACATATGACGACTTGAAGTGTGATGGTCAATGAGTTAGTAGATCCTACAATATATATTTCAACTAATTGTAGTATTATAAGTTAATTAGTTGTTTGTATAATTAATTAATCTTTCGACTAAATCACACTTAAAAAAAAATACCTCTAATTACGTCTATTGAATGATACAATAACATATCTAAGTGTAATTTCATAGGTAAACATTATACAGATAACTAGATTGTTTTCAATAGACTCTCGGCTCAAATAGAGCAAATCAAAAGAGATAAGAGAATACAATAATAATCAAGTTATAATAAAAGTATTAAAGATAATACTCGAACGACCTTGGGAAAAAAAAGAAATTTATGAACTCATAATTGCAAAGTAGTTGTAAAACGTGAAGTATGCAATTTTTTTTTTCATTTTTTGACTTTCATCCCAAGGTTAAAAATTCATTTTGTGTCTTTCATCATCAATTATTATTGTATATATGTATTTTCTGTTATTAGAGATTTAATATAAAGATTTAAATTAAAGACGTTTATTAAATCTATCAATGGTGTAGCCAATAGCTATTAAGGTAGAACTTCAGGTGACGTATACGTATATTATTTTATATTTAATCAGATGCTTCGGATTAACGGGAAAATTCAAGACACATGTTTTACAAGACGTAAGTTTAGTTTCAGAATTCATAAAATTATATTTCTTAGAGGTCGTTTGGTTTAGTGTATTAGTAAGAATAATGCATGTTTTAACTTGATGTAATATCTTGTTTGATACACTTTTTCATGCTATCTGTATAACTAGTATTGTTTGTTTTGTATTAAGGTGTATATTACTAATTAAGACCAAGATTAAAGACTCAATTGCCCGTCAAAACTTTTTTAGAATCTTTTCCGTCATAATTATGGAGGGTATATTTGTAAATAATTTTTTTTATGCAATGCACACTATTTTTAATGTATCTAATAAAACAATGCATAAAAATATTCTATGTATAATTAACGCAAGCATAATTAATACATGCATTACTAATGCACGCATTATGAATACACTTTATTTAGCATTATTCTTACACTCTACTAAACAATCCCTTAGTTCTCTAAACTTTTGGTAGATAAGTTATCTAACTTATGTCTCGCAAATAAAATACTAAACGAACTTATATCAAACAAGATAAAAGTTCTCTAAACTTAAGTGCAATAAATATTGGGCAAATTATAGAAATCTCATACTTTACATGCATAATCTCAATATATACCAACTTTTTCTGAAAATTACTAAAAATCCCTTATTTTTTAAGAAACGTCGATACATCAACATCAACATTGATACAATGCGAATTTTAGGGTTATTGATGATCTGTGTGTATCAATTATTAAAAATTAGACTATA